>PVKE010009305.1:0-45198 GCA_004027555.1 Craseonycteris thonglongyai | reverse complement strand
CGTGGCCTCAAAGCGAGCGCTCAACCCGCTGAGCCGTCCCGGCTTTCCCCCTTTTTTTTTTTTATAGAGAGTAATTCTTTTATCTTCAGTGCATATTTATTTTTATTTTATTTTATTTTTGACAGAAAGAGAGAGAGATACAGAGACAGAGATAGCTAGAGAACTGAACTGTGGGAACTCCCCAGCTCAGCATGTGGGTCCACCTGGGCCAGAGCCGGGATTCAATCCTCGGTCCCCAGGGCTTCAAAGCGAGCGCTTAACCCGCTGAGCCATCCCGGCTTTCCCTACCTTTTTCTTCTGATGGCCCAAATCTTTGTTATCAAAGGCATTGTGTTGTATTACTCATTTCTATTTTTTATTGAGCACCTACTAAGTGCTAGGCATCCTATTGGGGGCAAAAGATACTGTCACAAATACAGCACAGGACTATGCTTGGGACCTACAGCCTGGGAGTGACACTCAGCCATGGGCCCATCTTATCCACGTAAGGCCAGGCCCTCTCTGAGTCCTTGGAGCTCAGCCCACAGCATCCCAGAGTGTCGTCGTCGGCTAGGTGAACGACAGAAGGCTCTGCCGGCCTTCCTCTTCATCTCTGGGGTTGCTGACATCCTAACCAGCTTTTAGGGATGAGTTAGCTGAATTGGTTGGATATTATGATTTAGTGATGTCCTTGGGAACTCGCCATTCAACATGTCAACGTCCTCAGAAACTGACTTAGTTTACTTGTAATTGATATGGGACTTCGGGGGCTGACCATAATTAATAAGTTCAGCAGCATTTTAAGGTTGTTCCTGGTTGATCATAGTCAAGTCTCAGCAGTATGGGAGGAGACAGAGACCATCCTATGCTAGTGATAGCTTGATGCCTCTAATTTATCTAAAAAGTGAAGGACTTTAGCAGTTCAGTTAAAAAGAGGGCCAGGTCTTGAGCCTGTTTGTTCTGGTTGTTTGGCACCACCTGTAAGTGATTATAAGGTCGGGTATCCAGTTTCCTCATAGCCAGTGCCAGCCCCACTTGACAAGGCTGCCAAGGGGCCTGCCTGCACTGTTGGGTGGGGTTTGGAAACGGTGGAGGCTCCTGCCGGGCCCAGACTCTGGCGTTTGGCTGTTACCATGGGGAGCAGCCCACTCCACGCTCCTCCTGCCTGGCCCCACACTTCCTGGCCGTCCTAGGCAAATGTATGGTCCCCTGTATCCAGTGACCTGCAATCTTCTTCCCCAAGCATCCTGGCCCCACAGGAGGGATGGGGTGCTGCCCCATGGTCCCCTCTCAGCGGGGTCCTGCCCGCATAATCTGGGACCGCACTCAGGATCCTGTTTCTTGCTGCATCTCAGGTGGATTTTCCTGGCTGTGGCCCATCCTTGCACCTGGGGCCTCTGTTATCTCTGCTCAGAATGTCCAAGCCACTCCCAAATCCTCCGATGGGAACCCCTGCCCCACCCCAGACACTGGCCAGGGCGTCTAGGGGTCCTTTCTGCGGTAGGACCAGGGTCCGGAATGCCCCTGGAGCGCTGCTTCCTTTTAAGGTGACCAGATTTTAACATTGGTAAAGTGGGACACCATTGACCAGGGGGGAGGGGGTTCTTGATTAAAAATTTGGTCTATCTCCCGCTGTTCCCTAGCTTGTCATGCATTCTTTCCAAAAATCGGGACTTTTTTAAAACGCCGCGGGATGCGGGACAAATTGTTAAAAAATGGGACTGTCCCGCCAAAAGCAGGACGTCTGGTCACCCTACCTTTGCTGGGACTTGCTGACTGCCCACTGTGGCCCCTCCGCAGGAGCGGTGTCCTTCCCCAGGCCTTGAGAAGCCTGCCTCTACTTGTTTCCACGCTGCCCCGGTTTGCCCTTCTTCCCTCCTGGACAGAGCTGATGTCCCCCTTTAATTTAAGCTGCAGGGGACATGGTCTCAGGGATGACCTAAAAAGCTGCTCCCCAGCCCCAGAATTAAAAGTATTCACCTGTGAGCCATGCCCCTTGTATCGGGGCTCCACCTCCTCCATTCACCCTAGAGGGGCACCATTTTGGTGTCCTATCTTCATCCAGGTTTTTCTGTTTCATTCGTGGGATTTGGTGACCCAAATTTCGGCCTAACCTGGCGGAGGGCCTGGCTTCCCCTCTCAGACTTGGCGGAAAGTCCTAGAAGGATGGCCTGCTATTCTCTCTGTCCTCAGGGCCCTGCCTCTGCCCAGCCCCCAACACCAGTCCCAGGATGTTGCCCCATTGGGGCCACTGTGATGACAACCCTCCCTTGCTCTGATCTCTTCCTCAGCCAGACAGCTTGGCCCCAGCAGTTTCCAGCTGATGGTGTGGGACTAATAAATACTACAGGAAGTCTTTGTTCTTCCTGCAGAAAAAGGAAATTTCTCTTTTTTTTAAGATTTATTTTTATTGTTTTTGACACAGAGACAGAGATACAGAAACGGAGACAGAGAGAAGGGGGAGGGCCCAGAACAGTCTCCATAATTGCACATCATTGGTTTTTCCACATAGTTTCATTCCACAGGTGGGCGGGGCTGCACAGGGCAGGAAGTGGGCCGGGGTCTCACCCCGGTGGGAACTGAACTGGGGGCACTACCCAGTTCAGCACATGGGTCCACACAGGCCGGGGCCGGAATTCAATCCTTGGTCCCCAGGGCTGCAAAGTGAGCGCTCAACACACTGAGCCATCCCGGCTTCCCCAAATTTCTCTTTTTAAAAAATAGTCAAGGGGAAGCCAGGATGGCTCAGTAGGTTAAGCGCTCACTTTGCAGTGCCAGGGACCAGGGATCGAGTCCTGGCCCGGCCTGTGCGGAACCATATGCTGAACTGGGAGCTCCCCCAGTTCAGTTCTCTCTCTGTCTCTGTATCTCTCTCTCTCTCTGTCAAAAAACAATAAAAAATAAATAAGTAAATAAATATTTAAAAAAAAAATAGTCATGAACATGAAAAAAAGTTGAGAAACAAAACAAAAATCTCTCTCCAACATCCTCGCTTTCCAATTGCACTCTGCACAGTAACTAACTATTTTTGGTGTCTCTTGTTTCTTCCAGGCATTTTTTTAGGCACTCACCATCCCCTCCCTGCCCCTCAACAAAAAGCCCTTATTTGTGTTTGCCAATTTTTGTGGTGGTTACCATTCTGAGGCTGCAATGAAGCTTCGTGCTTTCCTCTGACACTATAAAGAATTACAAATCAGTGAAGCATAGGAAAGCGGAGTAAAGTTTTATTGAAATACATTTCAAGAGAGAAATGCACCAAGCCAAGAGAGGCAAAAGACCCTGTCCAGCAAAACAAAGGAGGAAGTAAAAGAAAGCTTTATTGAGATACATTTGAAGAGAGAAATGGGACAAGCCAAGAAAAACAATGGCAAAGACCCTGATTGATGGGTCTGGATTAAAAAAAATTTTTTTTTTAAGATTTATTTTATTGTTTTTGACAGAGACAGAGAGAAAGGGGAAGGCCCAGAGCAGTCTGCATAGTTGTACATCATCAGTTTTTGACACAATTTTATTCCACACAGGTGGGCAGGGGACTGGGCTGGGAGCCTCCCACATGGGAGGCATGCCCCCTTGAGTTAGGTGACCAGATTTTAACATTGGTAAAGCGGGACACCATTGACCGGGGGAGGGGGTTCTTGATTAAAAATTTGGTCTATCTCCCGCCATTCCCTAGCTTGTCGTGCATTCTTTCCAAAAATCGGGACTTTTTTAAAACGCCGTGGGACGCGGGACAAATTGTTAAAAATCGGGACTGTCCCGCCAAAAGCGGGTCACCTTACCCTTGAGCCAGGGGCTAAACCAGGGGGCAAGAACCAAGCTGGGGGCCTTCCACATAGGAGGCACACCTCAGTTCAGCATGTGGGTCTGCACGGACTGGGGCCGGGATTCAATCCTCAGTCCCTGGGGCTGCAAAGTGAGCACTTAGCCCTCTGAGCCACCCCGGCTTCCCTGGGGTTTGGATTTTATTCCCAGACCAGAGCCAGCCCTGTGAGAGTGACGGATAGACTTAGGTCATTTGATTGACATGCATTAAGGCTAAGATTAGCCAAGGGCAAAGGTTAACATTCTGCTCAGGTGTCAAAAACCAGGTAGTTCTGATTGAGGGCTTACTTCCCCTTTTCCTGGGAGGTTTTAACATAATTCATCTCCAAGGTCTGTGTAGGGGGCATGTCCCTGGGGAGTTGATATGGATAGTGACCTGCCCCTCCTGTCCTCATCACTAACTTCCTACCTAACACTAAGTGCTCCCACCATAGCTCATTTCAAGCTTCCAATGTGATGTCAGTGAATGCGGAGCTGAGAAATGTGCAGTTAGGTAGGGAGAGATCCAGCTCCCGCTCACCGTAGTAAAATTATGTGTACATCATTCAACACACAGACAGACATGCACAAATGGAACCATGTGACACCTACACCTTGCTTCTGACATTGCACTGAGCCAGCTTCTCCATCACATGAAGCCAAGTACAGCAACCACAGCAGAATGGAAGTATCACCCCATCAGCTCCGTGTATAAGACTATCGATTGGAAGGGTCTGTCCTATAGTCATTGGAGAAATGTGTGGCAGAGAACTTTGAAAGGTCATCAGGTAAACTACAGGGTAAGTGATTAATGGGATGTCATTTTTGAAAAATAAAAACCTTTGTTTGAGTAAATCTTTTTTTTTTTTTTTAATATATTTTTTTTAATTTATTTATTTTTGATAGGGAGAGAGAGAGAGATACAGAGACAGAGAGAGAACTGAACTGGGGGAGCTCCCGGTTCAGCATATGGTTCCGCACGGGCCAGGGCCGGGATTCGATCCTCGGTCCCCGGGGCTGCAAAGTGAGCGCTTAACCCACTGAGCCATCCCGGCTTCCCCTGTTTGAGTAAATCTTGAAAGAGCAAGGTCTTCATTTCTAATGGAGTCATTAGGAGTTAAATAAACCCTTAATCCAAGACAGGATTTCAGCTGTTCTGCCAGGGGGAGAAATATCTTCACCTGGCTCTTTTTAAAACTTCAGATGATTGATGAAATCCCTCAGCCAGAGAGAATTCAGGAACCTAGGAAACCCAGAGCGAGGAGTCCAATGAGAGACCTGACATGCTTCCTTGATCTCTTCAGAAGCCATGAGCAACCCAGTCCTGACATCCGCCTCATTACCAGCCTGGGTGGCTTCCCAGGACTCCCTCTGAGCTCCATTAGGAAACATTTGTTTTTTGAAAACAGGCACTTCAGAAGAGGATTTCAACTCCCTGGGTTTCTGAGAGACTCCCTCTGTGATTGGCTGGTCACTCTGCCTCCTGGCACCTCTGGGAGGCTCTGGGCGCTTCCACAGCCTTTGTCAGGCGGGAGACAATTAGCTGCTGTCCACCTGGGCTCTGTGGGTCTGGGTGTTTCTCTGGCAAGCTGTTTCTGATAGACGGATGCAATGGAGTTTTGCATGCCCTTTAGATGACAGGAGGTGACCCCTGGGACCTCAAGGGGCCTCATGCCACGCTTGCCTCTGTGAACCCTCATCTTCCTGTTTCACTCCTGGGAGCGGGGGGACAGGGGGACACAATGTTGAGCATTAGAACCAAAAAGCATTTTGTTTATGAGGAAAACAATAGCTTCTAAAGTGCCCATCTCACGCCTAGAACCAAGCAAAGGCTTCATCCCAAATGCTAACATGTGCAAGTGGAGGGGACGATGGGTAGGTCAGCTGACCAGACAGACGCAGTGTTTAAAACTGGACAGCACCATTGTTTTCTGTCCTGTTTCAAATGGGACGTCTGGTCAGCTGACCCCGAGGTGCATCCCACCTGCCACTGAGCTGCAGCAGGACGGGGTCCTCTTGAAGCAGATGGCTGATCCCTACCTTAGGAAGCAATTATCCAGGCCCTCTGTTTTCCAGGGATACGTCTGAGGCAAAGCCATCGCTAATGGGTATATGAGGATATGCAAAATGCATGTATACAGAGTCCGAAAGACGATAGACAGGAATCATAGAGCTGAGAAATCTCTTCAGCTTATCAAAGATACACGAGGACAAGGTCCTTTCAGTTTAGGGAGCAGCAGGAGGGAAAATGGGTCCTTATGAGGGTCAGGTAACTTACAGATGACCTCCCTGTGCTGAGAGAGGTCAAGTTGGTAGGCCATCTATCTTCACATGGGGACGAGGGGTTAAAAACCTAGAACAGAAAAAGGTTTAGAGTCTGAAAGCCCCAGGCGGATAAAGAAATGAGGCTTACCCTAGGAAGAAAGGTCACAGCCTTCAGATGTACTTGTCCATCCTGCCACTTTCAGGATATGGCTTTAGTTCATCAGCGGGTGTTCCAAACACGCTTGGGGATGAAAGAAATGAAACCATTTATTTATTTGTTTGTTTGTTTGTTGTGTTTTTTGACAGAGAGAGACAGAGAGAAGGGGGAGGGCCCAAAGCAGTCTCCATACTTGTACATCACCAGTTTCCTACATGGTTCCATTCCACGCAAGTGGGCGGGGGGCCATGCAAGGCAGGAACCCAGCTGGGGGCCTCCCGCATGGGAAACACAGCCCAGTTCAGCATTTGGGTGCGTCCGCACAGGACCAGGGCAGGGACTCCATCCTCATAACTCACTGAGCTGTCCTGGTCTGCACAGGCCAGGGCAGAGACTTGATCCTCATACCCCGGGGCTATAAGGCGAACACTTAACCCGCTGAGCCATCCTGGTATCCCCAAAACCACTTGCTTTTTGGAGTTCAGGACTGAATAATTCTCGAGTGGGTGTATTCACATTGTCCGGATGAGCCATGCCTCATTCATTTGGCTGAGGGCAACTCACTCCTCCCAGCGGGAGAATCCCCACAGGTCCTGAGGCTTTCTGTGGGGAGGGCAGGGAGCTCCAGAACCGTGCAGGGGAAGGTCTTTGGGGCTGGCCGAAATGGACTCTGCAGTGGGGAACATCGCAGACAGGGAATCTGAGGACTGGGTGCCACCAGAGCACAGACGTCCCGGGTGGATGTGCCATTCGAGGTCAGGATGAAGGAAAGATCCCAGCGGCATGAACACATCAAGAAAAAACTGGGAGCAGAACAGCTTAACTGGAAATTACATAAGGAAAATCATTTTTATAAAATAGTAAATCTGAAAATACCCAATATTGGTAAGGATGTGGGGGAAATAGGTACTTTTAAACACTGGTGTTGGGGGGGCGGGGGGTGCTTTGGGCCCATGTGGTAATAATGCCTAATGGAGCAGAAGGTGCGAATATCCCAGACCTAGCAGTGTCCGGGTGTCTCCCACCAAGGTCTTTGGTGCAGATGTTCCAGAAAACTAGTACAAAGATATTTATTGAGGCACAGTTTCTAATTTAAAAAAAAGGTAAAAACAACCTGTGTCTCAACAAAAGAAAGGACAAAGTGAACTCTAAGTTGCTCATGGGAGATAGTCTAAACTGCAATTCAAATGAATTAATTGGATCTTTATGAGTTAAACATATTGAGTTTAAAAAAGCAGATTGCAAAATGGTCCACACAGTAATTCCTTTCACATAAAGTTTCGACACACATTCACAAATACTACTGTTTTGTTTAGAAAAGCATTTGTAATATATCGCAAAGAACAGAAATCTACATGGGGGTTATTTTCACCAACCTTGGGGGAGTGGTTACCTCTGAGGAGAGAGGGAGGGAAAAAGCAACAATAAGCCATTAGCTATTTCCATAAAGCTTTATTTCTTTTAAAAATAAATCTGAATAGGGCAGATTATTAGCATCAGTTTAATGTTGGGCGGTAGATACAGGTGTCTATTCATATCACATCTGACACTGTTGTAGACTGAATAATGGCCTTGAAGATATCCAGCCGTGTCCTAATCACCAGAACCTATGAGCAGGCTACCTTACGTGACTAATTTTAGGATCTTGGAACGGGAGATTATTCTGGATTATCTGAACTGGCCCCTGGGCCCCATGTAATCACAAATGTCCTTATAGGAGGGCGGCAGGAGGGTCAGAGTTAGAGAGAAGAGATGTGACAATGAAGTAGACCGTAAGGGATGTGCTTTGAAGAGGGAAGACAGGGCGACCAGCCAAGGTACACGGACAGTCCCTAAAAGTTGGAAAAGGCCAGGAAACAGGCTTCTTAAGTGAGGAGGACGGTGGTAGGTGTATGCCCGTCTTCCTCTTCCTCCTCTGTGAATGCTTCTCTCAGCCCATCACGGTACTGAAGAAGCTGAGCGGGGTGCCATCTCAGGTGGGCCCCGGAGTTCTGGAAGCCTGGTTGTCAGCACACGTCCGGGCAGCCCCCCAGGAGACCCTCTGGAGCTGGTCCCTCCCTCCCTGGGAGGTAAAGCTGCCAGCAGCTCTCAGAAGTCTGAGTGACTACAGAGATGAACTTGAGGCGCTGCATGAGACGCTCCCCTAAGACACCGGCCCCTTCACTCAGACCCTAAGGAGGCCAGCTAGACTGTCGGGGCCTGGCCAGTGTGGAGGGCCTCTGCCTGGGAGTGGAGAGGCGGATGCTGGCTGGCCGGGCCCCCTCCTCAGTGGGGGAGGGGCAGCACTGTGCTTAACAGAGCTTGCACCCCCCTCCGCCCCCTGGCCTTGGGTCCATGGCCTCCCAGGGAGGACCAGCAGGAGGGTGAGGCCTGAGATCTGAGGCGTTGCAGGTGTGAGGGATTCAGGCAGGGGTCCATTTGTTGAAGAAGTTGGGCTTGAAGGAAGGAGACTGACAGGAGAGGGGGTGTAAAAGGCATGTAAGGATCCTGAAAGATATTCTCAAGAAAAGAAGCACCTGCATGTGTGTGGGCGCATGCACCTGGGTGTGCACTGTGTGGGCGCACGTGCCTGGGTGTGCACTGTGTGGGGCAGGAGGGAAGCTGGAGGGGGGGTGGTCCGGGCCGCAGGCTGCGGGGAGGCTGTGGGGCGGCTGCAGGGCCTGGAACACCACACAGGCACAGAGGAGCGGTCTTGGGCAGGAGTAAAGACCGTTCTTCTCTTTCTAGCCCTGGAAACTAGGCAGGAATTCACAGACTCCCTGTGTGGGAGTAGGAGACAAGGGAGAATCTACAGTCTTTATTCCATACAGGCCACCTGAGTTGTTTTACAATAAAGATGTATCCCTACATTACTCGTGAAATTAAAAATAAATATATTAGATCCTATGAGCAGCACAGATGGTAAGCACTAGGGTCATCCAAAGACGGGTCAGGCTGAAGCGTGGGCTGGGGTGGGCCTTGACCGGGTGAAGGGGCACATGGTGGGGGCAGGGGGGAGAAGTGAGGGAATAAGGGAAGGCGTGGCCCATGGTAGGTCTTGAAGGCGGCGAGACCCCCAGGGCCAGGGTGAGGCCCCTGTTAGAGGGGAGCTGGCCTGCTGCTTCAGTCTCCCGGAGCTCTGTTGAGAAGCACAGCCCACCCTCAGCCCACACGCGAAGACTCTGAGTCAGGACACCTGCTCAAGGCTCTGGAATTTCCATTTGTTTAAAGTTCCCCAGGTAAGCAGGTAATGGGTCCATCTCAGTTAAGATTCTGCTGGGGGCTGAGGTGCGGGTGGGCCCGTGTGAGGAGGGCTCCAGATCTCACCCCTCCTCCAACAGGGCAGCTCAGCTCTTTTATTTTTTACTTATTTACTTTTATTTATGTATTATTTTATTGTTCAATGTATTGGGGTGACATTGGTTGGTAACAATTACATAGGTTCCAGGTGTACAATTCTACATTACGTTGTCTATACATATATCACATTATGTGCTCTCCACCCAGAATCAGCTCAGCTCAGCTCTTATGGTCTGCAAGGGAGCAGCCAAAAACCTGGCTGAAATACAGAGTGAGCCCCCTAGGCTAGAGCAAGAGAATGGGAGTGGTGGGGTCACTTTGAGGTAAACGGGCTTGTAGTCAGCCTGACTGTGTTTCTGACCAGCCAGGCAACTCTCGAGAGGCCCTCAGAGAGGAGGCCAGAATGAGGAGGATGCGAGTAGAAAAGAAATGGCAGAAGCATCAGAGGAAATGACTGACTGTGTGGAATGCACACAGTGAGATGAGGAAGAGAACCCCAATACCTCATCCCTAGAGCTGGGCTTTGTCACAGGGACCCGGGGTGCTCCAGAGGCAGCCATATTGCGGGAAAGGTGCTCAGTTAGGGGTGATGGGAAACAGTAGCTGGGACCTAGGCCAGAGTAAACCTGCTTTCATGGCTGCCTTGAGGATGCATATGTCCTGCTGGGGAGAGAGGGTCCCCTGAGAGCCCTGAGCCACTTTCGGGGCAGTAAGACAAGGAGTGAACTCACAGAGGAAGGGTCAGGTGATATGGCAGCTTTCCCATAACAGGGTGCCTCCTGGTCACCTGTCCTGGTGGCAATGGTGTGAAGGTTCCAAGAGACCTTCACCCTGGGAAGGCCTGGGACATCCCAGGGCCGTAGCAACAGCAGGTGGCCGATGGAGAGGCAGAGCCAAGATCCTGACGCAGTCTGCTGATCCCATCCCCTCCTGTAAAGGACTTCTCACCCAGACACATGGCTCAGCATCCAGGCTCCGATACCTACAATCCAATCTCCACGCTACGCTTCTGCCAACTTCTCTCCACGAGTCCTCTTCCATCTCCCGGGGCCTCACTCAGCCCAGGCCCCTCATACCTCGGAACAGGAAGCTGAGGGGGAGGCCCTTCCCATGGGCCACCGGGCAGGGAGGGGCTGCCCTAACCCTAAACTCACCCCAACCCAGAGTATTTCTTACCAACTGCACTTTTTATTAAGGCACCGATGTACAAACTAACATTCTAGCAAAGTGTGTGGAGAATTTAAATAAAAACAGGCCCAGAAGAATTGGGCGTACAGTCAAGAAAGAGGAAAAAATTATAAATGCCTTTTTTTTTTTCGTTTTATTTGAGCAACGTACTGCAATGAGTCTTTTTGTGGCTATACATTTTGGACACCTTAAGAATTCCTTTCAGTAATTTCTAGAGGTGAAACTGCCAAGTCAAAAGGTACTGGTAATTTTAAGGCTTAGTTTTCTTCCGAAAGGTTCTTCCAAGGATTGTGCATTCTTAGAAGTAACTAATTAGAAACCCCTACCCAACAATAGGTGTTCAGTTGCTAGTCCAATAGGCAATGAGGGGAAATGTTATCTCAAATGGTGTTATCTCACTTGCTTTGAGTATTAAGGAGGTTGAATATTTTCTTATCAACCATTTGTTTCATTGTTTTGATGAATCTTCCTGCTTAATCTTTCTCTTTGGTGCTCTATACTTTATAAAAGCCCTCTGAGGTTAAGGACGGATATTTGCATCTGTTACCACATTTGTCTGAAAAATAGATTTGCCAAGTTTGTCTTTGGACTTTTAAATTCGTTTTGTTCATGGTTTCTGACATATAGAAATTTCCCATTGAAAAAACAAGCCTAGTGGGCTCCTTTGTTCATTTCTGTTTTGGGTGAGTCACTGATTAACCTTTTCAGGTATAAACAGTAAGAGTAGAAAGGAGCTTTGGTGGGAATGGGAAGGATTGAATCTCTGGGAACGCAGGTTGAGTATGTGAGGCCCCAGAAAGTCACAGTGAGACACTAGACCATGATCCAGTCCTCAGTTTACACCCATTCCCCAAAAAGTGAAGGGCTCTGCCCAACAGGAATCTTTTCCTGTGGTTCCTGCTGCACTTTTGTTTTGTTTTGTTTTAATTTTACTTTATTGTTTGAGGGTGAGAGAGAGAGAGAGAGAGAGAGAGAGAGAGAGAGAGAAAGGGGGGAGGGCCCAGAGCAGTCTGCATAGTTATAAGTCATTGGTTGTGACATAGTTTCATTCCACACAGGTGGATGTGGGGCTGCACGGGGCAGGAAACAAACTGGGGTCCCCTTTCCTGCTACACCTTTGACTCTAAAGTTCTGCTGTGCTTTTGTTTACTAAGTAGGAATTTTAGGAATCGCTGAAAAGTTGGTAAACTTGCCTTTCTCCTACATCCAAATGTTGAAAAAATCTCCAGCATGGTTTATCTGTGAAATTTAAAAATAATCTTCTAGGCCTTTGAGCTACTCTTTCACTCAGGCCAGCTCCTATCTCTTTGGAGTGTACTTTCACTTCTAATAAACTATCCTTTCTGCTAGCTCCCACTTCTCAAGAGTGTACTTCTACTTTGAATAAACTATTCTCTCACCCCTGCACTTCTGTGTCTCACTCAATTCTTTGTCCAGGACACCAAGAACCTGGACACTGTGCCCATTCTCCGGTAACCGTAAACAGAAAGACAGCCAGGAGGTGTACAGAAAAATCGAGTTGGGTAATGATGGACTTTAAAAAGCTCTGGGGGGAAGTCGGGATGGCTCAGTGGGTTAAGCGCTCACTTTGCAGCCCGGGGACCAAGGATCGAATCCCGGCCCTGGCCCGTGTGGACCCATATGCTAAGGTGACCAGATGTCCTGCTTTGGGTGGGACAGTCCCGATTTTTAACAATTTGTCCTGTGTCCCGCGGCATTTTAAAAAAGTCCCAATTTTTGGAAAGAATGCATGACAAGCTAGGGAATGGCGGGAGACAGACCCAATTTTTAATCAAGAACCCCCTCCCCCTGGTCAATGGTGTCCCGCTTTACCAATGTTAAAATCTGGTCACCTTACCATATGCTGAACTGGGGAGTGCCCCCAGTTCAGTTCTCTCCCTGTCTCTGTATCTCTCTCTGTCAAAAACAATTAAAAAACAAACAAACAAACAAACAATAAAATACATCTTAAAAAATAAATAAATAAATAAAAAGCTCTGGAAGGAATGCCAGGATAGCTCATCAGGTTGAGTGCTTGCCTTGCAACTGGGAGGTCTGGGAGTCGAATCCTAGCCCTGGCCCTGCAAACTCAGTGCAACTGGTGATCTCCAGGATGGTGGCGAAGCTTCTCACCTCATGTGGGAGGCCCCCAGTTTGGTTTCTGCCCTGCGGCCCCACATTCACCTGTAACTACCGTATTTTCCGGTGTATAAGACGACCGGGCGTATAAGACGACCCCCTAATTTTACAGTTAAAACATAGGTTTAGGCCTATATTCGCTGTATAAGACTACAGCCTCGGAAGTGGGGGGTAGTCTTATACAGCGAATATAGGCCTAAACCTATGTTTTAACTGTAAAATTAGGGGGTCGTCTTATACGCCCGGTTGTCTTATACGCCAGAAAATACGGTAATGATGTACAGCTATGGAGAACTGCTCTAGGCCCTCCCCTCTTCTCTCTCACCTTCTCTCAAGCAATAAAAGAAATCTTTAAAATAAATAAATAGGGGAAGCCGGGATGGCTCAATGGGTTAAGCGCTCACTTGCAGCCCTGGGGACTGAGGATCGAATCCCAGCCCTGGCCCATGTGGACCCATATGCTGAGCTGGGGAGTGCCTCCAGTTCAGTTCTTACCGGGGCGAGACCCCGGCCCAGTTCCTGCCCTGTGCAGCCCCACATCCACCTGTGGAATGAAACTATGTGGAAAAACCCACGATGTACAACTATGAAGACTGTTCTGGGCCCTCCCCCTTCTCTCTGTCTCTGACTCTGTATCTCTCTCTCTCTCTCTCTGTCAAAAACAATAAATAAATCTTAAAAAAAAATTTTTTTTTAATAAATAAATAGGGGGAAACTGGGATGGCTCAGCTGGTTAAGCACTCGCTTTGCAGCCCCAGGGCCCAAAGATCAAATCCCAGGCTGACTCAGGTGGACCCATATGCTGAGCTGGGGTGTGTCCCCAGTTCAGTTCTTGCTGGGGCCCATGTGGGAGGCTCCCGGCCCAGTTCCTGCCCTGCACAGCCCTGTGCCCACCTGTGGAGTGAAACTATATGGAAAACTAATGTCAACTGTGGAGACTGCTCTGGGCCCTCCCCCTTCTCTCTGTCTTTCTCTGTCTTTCTCTCTGTCAAAAACAATAAAAATAAATCTTTTATTTATTTATTTATTTTTGACAGAGAGAGAGAGAGAGAGAGAGACAGAGAGAGAGACAGAGACAGAGAGAGAACTGAACCAGGGGAGCTCCCAGTTCAGCACATGGTTCCGCACGGGCCGGGGCCGGGACTCGATCCCTGGTCCCCCGCGCTGCAAAGTGAGCGCTCAACCCACTGAGCCATCCCGGCTTCCCCAAAAATAAATCTTAATAAATAAATACTCTTCTAAATTTTCACAATGTGTGTTTAGTATCTACACAGTTGAATTTGAAAACAAAGGTCAGAGGACTTCTCTGTAACTTACTGTAGACATTTCAAAAGAACAATCTTTTGAATCTAAGACGTTAAAGAAATAGGCTGGGGAGGCCGGGATGGCTCAGTGGGTTGGGTGCTCGCTTTGCAGCGCTGGGGACCGGGGATCGGGTCCCGGCCCCGGCCCGTGCGGAACCATGTGCTGGGCTGGGAGCTCCCCCAGTTCAGTTCTCTCTCTGTCTCTGTATCTCTCTCTCTCTGTCTCTGTCAAAAATAAATAAATAAAAAAAAATATATTAAAAAAAAAAAAAAAAAAGAAATAGGCTGTTTGGTCACTGGCTGATTACAACGGAAAAGCCAAAAGTTTTCCGAGAGGAAGCAAATGTTAGCTGAGGAGTCTAGACTGACCACTGAGATGTGACTGGAAGTTTTGGGGGCTTGCCGCACAGTGACTCAATCTGGGTGAGCTTTTCGGGTGTGGGTGAGCAGGCTCTTCAGTTCCATGGCTGTTTCTGACTTGAAGGCTTTTCCTGCTGGTCATACGCTCACGGCAAGAGGGTCTGCATCGGGCAGCCTGCTTCCTGTGACATTCTGCGCGTGCAGGAACAGTCTGCGTCCATCCTGGGCCGGGCATTCTGGGTTGCTGGGTGTGTCCTTAGCTCTGGCTCTCCTGCTGATGTCTGTGGGTACAGTCTGCATGCTGGCTTCTGGGCTGTGCCTACCCCTGTCCTCTAGTTTCGGTGAATACCCACACAAAAGCACAAACGCTGTGTGGCTGGGGTTCTTCTCCCCAACGGCTGCCTCGGGACTTCTGGCTGAACCTGGAAGTTTTCCTTCAGCCGATGGCGTGCAGATCCCTGTGTCTGAGTGTTGGGACTATTTAAGGGTGGAACTGGCCCTTCCAGGAGTGGCTGTCCCTGCCAGGGGGCTGGCCTTGGGCATTGGGTGGGCTCTGCCAGACACTCACCATCCTCACACAAATCTTTTGAATTCAATGTCTGGAACCCACCCAAAGTCTGGGTACCACGGACAATGATCCCTCTAGGCAAAAAGGAAATGCCTGGGACTGTAACAATCAGACTTGTGAGTGCCCAAAACAGGTTCTGAAAGGAGTTTTTCTGGAAAAAAACAAAAAAAATTAAAAGATGTTAAAAATATTTTGAACCATGAAAAGAAAAAACCTTTGAAAGGGAACTTTCTAGGGTGGTTCCTTTAGAACAGGGGTCTCCAAACTACGGCCCGCGAGGCCCTCTCATCCGGCCCGTGGAGACCTTTTTATCTGAATAAAATAATATTAAATAAATAATTAAAAACAACATCTATGTTTTGATTCTTTTTTATTTGGACCTCGAGTGTGTAGTCGGCCCCCAAACTGCTGTTTGATAGTTAATGTGGCCCGCGGGCTGAAAAGTTTGGAGACCCCTGCTTTAGAGTTCTGTTCTACTTGGACTTCTAAGTGATCTGTTTCAATACTGCAGAGGTGAGCAAATGGATTCATCACAGCAGGTATTTGCTCACGCCTCCACACAGGGAGGAGACAGAGGCCCGGTTCCTGGGGTCCTGGGCCCCACCCCCCCACCTCACCCCTTCTGTTTGTTTCTGTTTACTTTTGTTTCTCTGTTTTCATCTCTGGGCGTGTCCCCTCTGGGTGGTACCAGGCAGCAGGCTCTAGGTGTGTCCCGTCCCCAGCAGCTCGGCAGCAGGGTGTTTCTCCACTGCTGGGAAATTCCAGGGGCAGGGCCTGCCTCAGCTGCGGTGAGACAATATTTCCTTGGGAGGAAACCAGCTCTCAGAGCCAAGAATGAAAGAGTTTCCACTCCTGGAGGGAGAGGGAGAAGGAGGAAGGAGGAGGGAGGAGAGAGAAGAGGGAGGAGGGAAGCTGGAGGAGGGCGGAGAGAGTGGGAGAAGGGGGGGGCATTACTACAGGAAGGTGGGGCAGTCGTCATGGAGACCCCACTAGAAGGGAGTTGCCCCAGGGCCCATAGGGCCCTGGCTCCCAGAAGCCGCCAGACACAGTTTAAATTTAGACCTTCTATTCTGGTCCTTGCAGCTGGCCTCACCCTGTAGCCTATGGCTGGCCAGCTTCCCTAAGCACAACTCCCAGACCCAGGGGTGGAATGTGTAGTAAGCCCTTCTCTCTGAGGCAAACAGTGCCCTAAGAATCGTTGTTCTGTGGAGCTGTGGAATTGCAATATGGAGGGGAATGGAAGAAAGATCAAAGCCAGAAAAATCCACCACCCTAACTCATATTCCAAACCTGGGCCCCCCCATAACCTCTGAAACATTTGTTCCACAGGTGTTCGTGGAGAGTGGGCCACATGAGCAACTGCGATGGGAACCAGCTCAGTCCCATGTCTGCACTGAGGGGCAGGCTCTCTCAGTGCCTGGTGGAAACTCAGACAAGAAAAGGACCGGTCAAGTGCAGTGAGGAAAGAGCTATGGGGACATGCAGGGAGCACCCATTCACACAGCCCCAGTTCTCCAGAAAGGAAGACCCAGGAGAGCAGGGACTTGGGTTTCAGTTGCTGATGTACCCCCCGGGCCTGAAGAGGTTGGCTGTATTAACTGAACATTTGCTATGTGCCAGGCACTGTATTAAGTGCTTTAAATGCATTATCTAATCTTATCCTCATGACCTGGTATCACTGTTTTCTGTGAACTCTCATGCATGTATGTATGTTTAAAAAAAAAAAAATCTGTCTTTTGTCTTGCTCATCTGTATCTTGCCAATTAATTTGCAGGCTCCCAAATACTGAACATTAGAGGGTAGAGAAAAAGGTGTTCCTCACAGTCAAGGTCAAGTTTGACCTGGAGGGAGAAATACTGGTAGTGCATCCTTCAGGTGGGAGGGGGCTCGCTGACCCCTGGCCAGCTGGTGGTGGTTAGGATGGATTTGTGCTAAGTTTTCTTCCACCTGGTCACTCTGCAACCGAGGACACTATAATTCTGCAACTATCCCACAAAGCTAACGTACTGGAGCCTCTTCCCTCAGCCTTATCAACATGCTTCCAGCTGAAAGGACCTCACCAGAAAGGGCCACTGCCCCAGGCATCAAGTTGGCTGGCCACAGAGGGCAAGTGGGCACTTACTCTGGGGAATTCACTGCGGTCTGTAGTGCAGCTTTGAGCACTGTGGGTCAGAAGGACTCCCTTTTGGCAGGACTGACTCACACTAAACAAACTCATCAAGCACTGATGTAAAATCCAGAATGCTATCTTCTTATTTTACAGAGAAGAACCCTGTCTGGCTGACAAGATACCCACATTGGCAGGTCTGGACAGTTTCTCTCTGTCCCCTGGGGTGTGAGTCTGACAGGAAGCTACACTGAAGTGGGAAGGTTGCTGGGTGGGCCTGGCATATCTCTTGGTATGTCTCAGTGACCCAAAGCAATAAAAAGGCCCCTACTGCTCAGTTATGCAGAGTGGGACATGTAAATACTGATAACTGTTCTGAGTTAGGTGGAAAGGGAAGCTGGCCTACCCAGCCCACCCCTCCGGAGCTCTGGGGAGCAGCTGGAACTCTCCTGACCTCTCAGCATCTTTCTGATGTGTCCCTGGCCAAGGGCTGCTGGCCTGCCTGCCTTGCCTGGTGACAGAAGCTGGGCAGGAGAGCTGGTTGGTTTCAGGAGGGTTCAATATTAAGAGTGTTACCGTTCTGAGGCAGTGATGAAGCTCAGTTCTTTCCACTGACATAACAAAGAATTACAAATCAGTGAAAGAAAGAAAAGCAAAGTTTTGCTGAAATATGTTTCAAGAGAGAAACAAGCCAAGCTAAGAAAGCCAAAGGCCCAGATGGGTTTGGGGCTTGGGGTTTGGGTTTTATTCCTGGCCCAGAGCCAGCCCTGCGAGTATTATATGTAGACTTAGGTCATTTGATTGATATGTAGGTCATATGACCGTTTTCCTTCTGTAGAATGCCCTTACCCAGAATGCATACAGAAAAACCCACTGGGGGTGGGGGGTCGTGCTCGGATGTTAGTGGGGGTGGTACAAAACCGCAACCGCATGCTAATTTATTACAATTACATTATAGTGAAGCTAAAGTTAAGCCAGGGGCAAGGATTAACATTTTGCATGCAGGCCTCAAAAACCAGGTAATTCTGGTTGAGGTCTTATTCCCCCTCCCCCACCCCAGGAGGTTTTAACATAATGATTCATCTACGAGGGCTGGGCCCAGGGCAGTCCGACTGTTGCTCAAAACTAACTTTCTACCTAACAAGAAGGTGGTATTTATTATAAGGAGCCCCAAGGTTGGCTGGGGAGGGCAACGTGGATATTTTTCTCTGGATAGAAAGAGATCCTGGTACCCTAACAGTACCTATATAGTCTTCTACCCAAAGACCAACCTATCTCTCACCCACCTGTGCAAAATTCTACTATGCTGTCATTTTTTGGATTAAATACTAATCCAGCAAAAAGCAAACCCACCTAAAGAGAAATACAGAATTACTTTACCCAATATCTCTGGAATTTTGGCTATGAGTAAATGAATCCAAAAATTATCCTGAAATTTCTGACTAGTTCTGGTTATCCTGTCTCTGTGGAAAGTTATTCTTTTTCATCAAACTGCTGAGAAATGACCAGAGAAATAAAAGGAAAAGAATGAGGAGGAAGCTATTTATATGTAGAGGAGGAAGCTATTTATATGTAGAGAAGGAGCAATTTCCAAGAAAATACTGTTACAGAAAGAAGCCAGGTGCAGACCACACGCCTAACATGTTAATGAAAGTAACAAAGGGCAGGTTTCCAGCACTTTCTCATTGGAGCTGTAAATGTGCTGAACAACCTGGAAGGAAAACGACTCGTCAAGTTTGAGGCTGATGGGGAGGGAGAGAAACTTCTCACCACTTTCTCTTTTCAACTTTTGAATAGTGTCCCATGTGCTTATATATCCATTCAAGGAACAATCTGTTTTTAAAAATGCGTTAATGGGGATGCACGGGGTCTGAGGATCGAGACCCAGCCCATGCAGACCCATATGCAAAACTGGGGTGCGGCCCCAGTTCGGCTCTCACGGGGTGAGCTTTCCATGTGGGAGGCCCTCGGTTCCCAGCCGGCTCGGCTTCACATCGTCTGTGGAGTGGACCTATGTCAAAACTAACGATGTGCAGCTGTAGAGACTGCTCTGGGCCCTCCCCGTTCTCTGTCTCTCTCTCTCTGTCAACACAATAAAATAAATCTTAAAAAAATAAAAGGAAAAATGATCATTCTCTTTAAAAAAATGCATCAGGTCTGATGCCAAACTGCAGGTGCATCCGCCTCCAGCTCTACCTTACCACTCAGTTCCGTGTGCTCCCAGGTCCTTGTCACGACCCAGGGACAGAGGGCCTCTGGCAAGGGAACAAGTGGGAGTGGGAAGAGCACACGGGGTCCTCTGGCAAGAGTCTGGGGCAAGGTCTGTATCATCTTCACTTACATCTCATAATGCCCAGAAGGAATAGAAGGACCACAAGCATCGACCCCAGCAGATGGCAGCAAGCAACCAGCCTGCCACACACAGAGCACCGAGACAGGCCTGCCAGGGCGACTGAGAGGCAGGAGGCGCCCCGGGCAGCGCTGGGCATTTCCGTGGTCTTTTTGGTGCCACAGGCCCCTGGAGTCGGGAGGCCCCTGGACCCTTCTCAGAGTGAGGCTGTAAATGCACAAACGCACAAGTACCCAGGATTACAAAGGACACACGTTATTTTGAAACACAATTGCCACGTGTGCTTGGTAATTCTTTATGAATGTAAATCAGGTCCTGATTTAACACTTTAATAAATGGTAGGCCCGATAACTGCTATGATTTTGAAGTCATGATGAGTGAAGGGGAGCAATGTTTGCCATCCCCAAATATGCCTTTGGAATATTGATTTTTTTTTTTTTAAGATTTATTTTATTGTTTTTCAGAGGCATACAGAGAGAGACAGAGAGAAGGGGGAGAGCCCAGAGCAGTCTCCATAGTTGCACATCCTTAGTTTTCGACATGGTTTCATTTCACACAGGTGGGCGGGGCCACACAGGGCAGGAACTGGGCTGGGGGCCTCTTGTATGGGAAGCGCACCCCAGTTCAGCATATGGGTCCACATGGGCCAGGGCCAGGGCCAGGATTCGATCCTCGGTCCCTGGGGTTGCAAAGTGAGCACTTAACTCGCTGAGCCAGCCCAGCTTCCCAAACTATAGTTTAATATGAACTAGTGCATGGTAAGCAGGGAGGAACCTAGGAAGGCCCCTTTGATCAGTCTTCTCCATGTGCCATTGTTAACGATGCCCCAGCAAACATCTTCACCAAGCATTTGCTTTTCATCTCCATGGGAACTGCTTCCTGCCCTTTATAGTCCCGAATCACAACCTCCCTCCACCCTTCTGTCTTTGGCTCAAGGTGGCATATAAGCCTCCACTGCTTGATTTGTTCTGGGGTCTCATGTTCCCCTGGAACCCCCGTACAGACATATAACAACTTTGGTCATTTTCTCCTGTTAAATTAATCCATCTGTCAATTTGATTATTAGACCAGCTAGAACTTAGAAGGGTAGAAAGAAAATTCTTCCTGCCCCACATGACCGTAGATGATATTCAAAATGTTTGTAACAACTATGGTCTGATATGAAAATAGCTGTGACTTCTATTAGCGTCAAAGTCCCAGGAACCACCTCTACTGTGGTGTGATGTCCACACATAATGGAGGGAAATGCTAGATTTCAATGAAATATTAGGGAAAACAGATGTGTAAATTCTTCTCATCCAAGTTCACCAACTCCCAGAACCTTAACAGCCAGCTAAGAGCCTGAGGCGTGACAGTTCAAAGAAGCACGAAGCTGGGAAGCAAAGATGGATTTCTAGACCATCACCCCAAACCAGTGTTTACTTTTTCCGGTCGAAGCGAGTGTCAGAGTCCTGGAAGGCATAGCAGGGGCAGAAGGGCGGCCCGGGGACTGGTCTGGGCCACTTTGCCTTGGCTGGAAGCCAGCGTGGAGTTGGTATGGATGGATGCTCCACCTGACACATCCAGGCCGGCCAGTGACAGAAGGTAATCAGGGCATAGCTGGGAGGACCAGTCCCTATGCCTTCGCATTCCTTCATCTCTCCTCCAAGGCCACCCCAGTTCATTTTAAAGGGGCTCTGAATGATCGTCTCCCAAACGTGCCACCTTGGCATGTGGAGCATTTTGAGCTGAAGAAAATTGAGACCCAGCATTTTCAAGAAAATGTGTTACCTCTGCTTTCACTGCCTAAAAGAATTTAGATAGAGGGCCTAGTGCTGGAAGAGAAGTATCACCAGAGATAGAGTGTGGGCTAGGTACGGTGGGCGGCAAGGAGCTACACAGTGCCTAGGAATCAAATTCCTCTCCGTGTCCCCTTCATTCTCTCTGCGGGACATGACAAATATGTTCACCAAACACTAGCTTGTCCCATCTTCCTGGGAACTGTCTTCCTCCCCTTTGAAGTCCCAGATCCCTACCACTGCCTCACTTGAGTAGGGAGGCTGTGGAGTACTTGACCTAGAGACCCCCTACCCTCCTGATCTTGCTGCTTTGGATTTCCAGCCTTTCAAAATCCATTAAAACTGGGCTGCTATGGGGAAGCCGGGATGGCTCAGTGGGTTAAGAGCTCACTTTGCAGCCCCGGGGACCAAGGATCGAATCCCAGCCCAGGCCCATGCAGACCTGTATGCTGAACTGGGGAGTGCCCCAGGTTCAGTTCTCCGGGGGTGAAGACCCCGCCCAGTTCCTGCCCTGTGCAGCCCCACTCCCACCTGTGGAATGAAACTATGTGGAAAAACCAATGATGTGCAACTATGGAGACTGTTCTGGGCCCTCCCCCTTCTCTCTGTCTCTGTATCTCTCTCTCTCTCTCTCTCTGTGTCAAAAACAATAAAAACAAATCTTTAAAAAAAAAACCCAAAAAAACTGGGCTGCAGAACCGTTCCTGGTGTCATAAGTATAAGGTGACCAGACTTTAACATTGGTAAAGCGGGACACCATTGACCGGGGGGAGGGGGTTCTTGATTAAAAATTAGGTCTGTCTCCCGCGGTTCCCTAGCTTGTTGTGCATTCTTTCCAAACATCGGGACTTTTTTAAAACGCCGTGGGACGCGGGACAAATTGTTAAAAATCGGGACTGTCCCGCCAAAAGCGGGACGTCTGGTCACCTTACATATGTATGAGGGGACCAGCCCTCTCGTCACTCATGAAGAACAGTGGTGTCACCACTACCAAGGCTGGCAGCGTGTGGAGGTAACTTCACTGTGCTGCTAGTGCCAGCTCCCCAGAGTGGAACTCTCCATCCCAGGCCTGGCCCCAGGCAGCGATCTGGAGAGAAGGAGGGAAAGCACAGCCCTCCCTCCCCACCCCTACTTTCCCCGAAGGGCCTCTGCTGCCGAGGCCGGCACACATTTCTCAACCTGCTCATAAAACCAGTTTCTCCAGGTCCTTGCAAGATGGTTCTGTAGAGAAGAGCAAGTTTTCCTTCTAGCCTGCTGGGTCCTTGGACAGGTTTAATAATCAGATTAATCTAAGACGGATTAACAGGAGAAAAGCAAATCTGATTTTCTATATATGGGAGCCCCATCAACGTGAGAGCCAAAGGGCAGCCAAGTACTTCCAAGTTTATGTAGCATCCTGAGCGCTAAGAAAAGGGGTGAGGTCTGGGGACCCAAAGGGGAGGAAGGCCTTTCACAGGAAGGCCAAGATGTTTGGAAAACAAAGCTTGCCCTGTTATGCAGTAAATTCCTTAGGTAAAAACAGATCTCTCTGGTTAATAGCTCTCTTCCTGGTACAACCCCCTTTCCCATGCAAATTTAGACAGTTGAGGGGGTGGTAAAGAGCTTTTCCTGAATCGTTAGGTTTTGATTGCCTTTAGCGCAAATAATTCTCATGCCAAAGTGACATCTTTTGGGGTGGTAAATTCTGCTCCCTGCAGGTCCTTCCTAGTGGGTGTGCCTCCCCCATCCTGTTGTGGAACAAAAGCCATTTGTCAAGAATTGAAAAATGGGAATAAATGTTATTGAAGGTACATGAGGAACCAAACTCTTCTATAGTACTTGTTTGTATGTTGGAAGGTTACATAAATTAAAAAAAATTTAAAGTGGTTTGATCTCAAGGTACTTTAAAAGTACATATATCGAAAAAGTCCCTTGGTTCATTGCCACAACAGATTTGAAAGTCTGCAGAACTACAAAATCCTAAATGGGGTAGAAATCATTATTCATTCCCTCTTAATCATCAGACCAGGTTTAGAAAGTAGCCATGTTGCCATTTGGAAGATTCTGGAATAAAGGTCAGTATGCTCACTAAGAAGTCAGTAAGGGGTTCTGCATCTGCCAGACTTTTTACTCCATAGGAACAACTGGACCTTTGAGCAGGCACTTTTCCAAGCCATTTAAATGTATTAACTCATTTAAAGATTCGTTTTTATTGTTTGACAGAGACAGAGAGAAGGGGGAGGGCCCAGAGCAGTCCCCACAACCGCACACCATCAGTTTTGGACATGCCGGTAGTTTCAAAAGAGATTTGTCCAGGTTACAGGCATTGAGGGGTGAGCCCAGCAACCCATATGCTGAACTGTGTGTGGTGCAACTAGTCACCACAGGTGAGGCCCGGGTTCAGTTCCCACCCCACGCGGCTCCACATCCACCTGCATGGAATGCAGCCAGGCCACAGCTAACGATGTACAACTACGGAGACCTGCCCCCTTCTCTCACAGAACTTCTCTCAAGCAATAAAATAAATCTTAAAAAAAAAAATCTTTTGAGGGTTCTTAATAATCTGGTCCAGTGAGAATATTTCGTTTTAGTAAACTAAAGCTAATGAAGGACAGCAGAATATACCACCCCCAAATACACCGCTTTGGCATAGGGTGATTTTGAGCTGAAGGCAACTGGGAAGCAGATTCAAGAAAAGACAGGACATAAATTTGCAGGTATCCCCGCTCCCCTCTCTACCAGGAAGGACAGAAGTTAATCATGGGAAACAACTCTAAACCCTTGTCAGCCTGGAGATGGCACCAGAACCTACATAAGAAGCCTTGCTAAACCTATCCCTTACCTACCATTAGTTCCCCTATATACCTACCTTCCAACGATTTGCCACCCCAGGTAGCAAGGCTTTTTCTTTTTGTCTCTTCTTTAAAAATGTATTGTTCTTTTGTTAATATGCTATAAACCCAAATTCTAACCACCCTCTTTGAGTTACTCATCACTGGGTGTTCCCAAGTGTATGTGTTATGCACATTTTAATGAACTTCTGTTTATTTTTCCCTTGGCAATCTGTCTTTTGTTAATCTAATTTATAGGGCCTCAGTCAGAGAACCTAAAATGGGTAAAGATTGTTTTTTTCTTCTATAGAAATCTCCGCCGTGTCAGCTCCTGTCACTTCCGCCCCCCTAAGCTCCCATGTCCAGCCTTTCTGGACTTTTTCAGTTCCTCAGCTTTGATGTGCCTTTTCCCTCTTCAGGATCTAAGAGAATGCTGGGCTCAGCTGAAGCATCCCGGCCTCTCCAGGAAGCCTCCCTGGTCTTTTGCCCAAGTTCGGGCCACTGCCACCTTGTGGAGCACCCCCACTATCCTACTCTCACCACCCTGGTAGTTTGCCCAGGTTCTGGCTTCCTCAATACATTCTAGGTTCCCTGAGGGTAGGGATGGGCTGTCTTATTCACTGTTCCTATCCCCTGCCACCAGCTACTGAGCAGAGGCACAAAGCCACTGAACAAAGAGCACAGGTGCAGAGAGAGCACTGTGGCTTTCAGAGGGGCTTGCTGCTTTGAGAAGGCAGGACTCCTTCTCTCTCAGGGTCCCAACTGATACCCACCCCCATTCTGCAGGCCCTTTCTAGATGGGAGGGCGACGTCACATGGATCCATTTCACCTAAGCCCTTTACTATTTATTCCACCTAATGATGCCTATGCCTGATGCATCAGACAAGCACCTGACTCGTTTCTAAAGTAAGTTTAAAAACTCCCTCCTCGATTAAAAGTTTTAAGCAGTCTTGGATTTTGCAGTGGAACTGGGCACATGGTTGTGGATCTGCAGGGAGCTGTATTAATGTTTTGTCAAAGCAACCAGCTATTTCATCTTGCTACTTTTAAAATAAGGAATAGCAACCAAACATAATTGATGCCACTTATTGAGCATCTACTATGGTCTATGGTTTACCTAGGCACTTTACAAATATCTCCAACCAACTCCCCTACCCTCAACTCTGCCAGGACATATTCTTAAGCACATTTTACAGATGAGAAGAATAAGGAGTTAAGTAACTTGGCAAAGCCACAAGCTAGTAAGCATTAAGTATTTTCTTTTACAAAATTTAAGAAAAGGCGATTATCTAGAAAGCTTTTCACAGTTGCTGGGAATTTTTTGACTTTCTAGGAACATTTCAAAATGCTTATTAGGAATTTGTGATTTAATAAAGAAAGATATGAACAACAAGAAAACAGGATATCTGTGTGAGACTTGAAATCATATTCTGGTTCCATTTCCTACTTTTTCTACTTCTAAGATTAAAAACACGAGTTTTCCCTCATATTAATGAAGCAATAATGAATAAAATAGGCAACTTATGCTACTTGGTAAAAAAGAAAAAACAAATTAATATTCCAGCACAACAAATCAATCAAAGGACAGGCTGCTTTACATGAGTAAACAAAAAATGGCTAAAAAAGGTTTTGATAAAAAGGTGAGTCCTTAAAGGATTAATAATGGGAGTGCTGGCTTGATACCCCTCACCTGTTTCGAACTGACCATCTTTCACTGTGCAAGAGAAGCAGCGGCTATTTATCAACTGGGTTTGGCAATCCCCATCTTGTTAAAGGTTACACATAAAAACACAAAAACAACAACAAAAATACGAGTAAGCGTGGACACAATTACAGAGCCTATGTAAGCCAAGGACTTGGAAACTGAGGTTGCAGCCGCCCCAACTTGGACCAAGCACTAAAACCCTACTTACTGACTGATGAGCTCAGACAAGATTTATATCCCTAAATCTCAGCTGCTTCACCTGCAAATGAGGAAATCATTCCTGCCCTGCCCTCTCTACCTGGAACTGAGTCTTCAAAAATACATTGCTCATAGGCTCCAATGAGCTTAAGAAACCAGAGGCAGTTAGGACCTGAGAGCGTGTGTGCTACAGTAGGGGGAAAAGGGAGAAAGGAAATGAGGCGGCTTTTCCTCTCAACCCCCCCAGAAGTGATCACACAGGAGTCGTGCGAATTCTCTGGGATCACGAGATGCCAGCATTCTAGAGCGGGGTGCTGCACAGACATCGCCTAGTACAGTCTCCTGGGTGCACAGGACCAAGCTGCCCCGAGACACCGAGGAACAGCACTGGGGCACTTCCCGGGCACCTTCGAGCCTGCTGAGATTTCTGTTTGCTGCACCAACTCTCCCAATTAATCAGAAAGTGCCATAGGTTACATGTACAACATAAACCAAACTGAACACACAGAAAAACACTGGCTGGAATCATGTCAGTTTAGTAAACAGTGGTTGTCTTGGAAGGTGGGTTTACTACTTTTCCCACTTTCCTGTACTTTATTATATGTACTTTTGTGTACTTAACCTTCCTGTACTTCAGTTTCTCCATCAGTACCTTGTCATGAAGTTAAAGCACAAGGGCCTGGCAGTAAGCATTCTGTGAATGTCAGCTATCATTCCCTTTGACATTATCTACCAAGAACAAGTTATTACTTGCATGATGAAAAAATATCTTTAATGTTTTATTACTTTCAACAAACGTCTCTCCAACGAAAATTTTTATGTTTTTGCATCAGTGTTCTCACCCTCCTCCAAACCCACATTCCGATTTGAAGTAGCAAGTTGCAAAATACTGTTAATTTGCGGAGGGGTCTGCCTTTTAGGAAGAACTCTGGGAATCACATTCCAAAGCTTCCTAATGAGAATCATCCCCCCGTTTCCACCGCGATAAGAATTTGGGAGGCTTCAGGTTTCCTAGAGCCGAGCCCTTCCCGCCGCACTGGGGACAAGGCGCCCAGCGCCGCCATTAGGGCGCGCGAGGCAAAATGGAGGCGCCCAGCCCTCCCGCGGCCTCCGCCGCGGCGCCTGCGCCCTTGCGAATCTGTCCCGTCCCACCCGGGCCCCCAAGGCCGTTAGGGCCGTTGAGGGAGGGCGAGCGGAAGGGAAGCAGCGCCGCACCACGCCCCAACCCGCGCCCGAGGTCGCAGTTCCGGCGAGCCAGGATCCAGCCCGGGTAGTCCGGTCCAGGCCGCTCCGGCCCGCCAGCCGCTCCCTGCTGGCCGCGTTCCGCGCTTTCCCTCCAGCCCTTTGTGTCCGGGTGCGCGGCGGAGGGAACGCGGGGACGCGGCGGAGGGAACGCGGGCGCGCGCCGGGGGGACGCGGGGACGCGCCCCGCGCCGTGCGCCTGCGCAGGCGGGTGGACGGCGCGCCCGGCCGGGAGTCGGGAGTGGGCGCTGCTCCCGCCGCCCCGCCCCCGGCCGCCATTTCGTGCTCTGGCGCTCGCGGCCTCCGCGTGATGGACGCCCGGAAACCCGGACAACAAAGGCCCGAGCGCGGACAGCAGAGCTTTCCAGTGCCCGGGGGGACGAAAATGGCGCCCAGAGCCTGTAGCTCTTACTCAGCATAGAGGGAAATGGGGGGCCTCTGCCTCCACTGCGAAGGACCTGTGAGCGTGTACACGCTCCAGTGTGGCCAAACTCATGTTTGTGTCCAGCATCCACCAGCTCGTGGGTGTCCACGTATTTCTATGCACGACCTCGAGGAGATTCTCACATTGGAGTGTGCGTGCACACGGCCTGGCTAACAGGTGCGGTGCACATGGATTCAGTGCTTGCACAAGTCTGGGATGTGCACGGACATGTGCATTCATAAATCTGTGTGTGCATCTACCTGTGCATGCCAGGGGATGTGCACAGAACGCGGGTGCCCTCCCTGCCTCCTGAAATCTGGGGCATGCATGAAAACTATCCCATTTCTGGTCTGTTTTGGATTCATTCACACTTTTTTTAAAGATTTATTTATTTTTGACAGAGAGAGAGACAGAGACAGAGAGAAGGGGGAGGGCCCAGAACAGTCTCCATAGTTGCACATCATTGGTTTTTCCAGTTTCATTCCACAGGTGGGCATAGAATTGCACAGGGCAGGAAATGGGCTGGGGTCCCGCCCCGGTGAGAACTGAACTGGGGGAACTCCCCAGTTCAGCACATGGGTCTGCATGGGCTGGGGCCGGGATTCGATCCTCGGTCTCCGGGGCTGCGAAGTGAGCGCCTAACCCACTGAGCTGTCCCGGCTTCCCCAGGATTCATTCACTCTTGCTGAGTCTACATGCAAAGCATAGCCACCAGCCAGCAACCCAATGCTATTCTTGCCCTTCCCTCCATTTTCTCCTCCACACTGATCTGCTGTTGTCCTGTCCTTGCACTGGGGACCACATGGCGAGCCGTTACCTGCAGCCTGTGAAGGAACTAGACTGAGAAAAGGGCAGTAAGGGCATCATGGTGCAGCTGTGAAGGAGGGGGACTGGCTGGCAAAGGTCAAGACAAGTTTCCTGGAGAAAGCCATGAGCCAAAGCCAGTATACCTAGCCGGAACCAGGCCCCAGCCCCAGCTCCAGAAGGAATCAGCGGTCAAGCCTGAGAACTTGGTTCTACGAGGCATTTCAACAAGAGACGCCATCAAATTCACATTTGTCGGAGGATGGGTTTGAAGCAGAAGGGGCAGGTGGAGAGACAGGTGTGTGGGGAGACTCCTCAGTTTGTGGGGCCCAGGCTTAGCAGGAAAGCAGCCTCCCCAGGGAGAGGAGGGGGAAGAAAAGCAGGATAGGGACAGTGGTCTCTCCAGCTGTTTACACCTTCTGCTGCTTCTGGCTCTTCTCTGTTGAACACATGCCTCTCCCCAGAAGAGGGTCACAGACTCAAGCCCTAGTGTTTCTCTTTACCCACTGGGCACCTGGGCAAGCACCTATGTCAGTGGGGATGGAGGTTGACACTGGCTGTGGGAGAAGAGCCCAGGCATGGAGTAAGTAAGGGTTCAGTAAACACAGGTTTGTAGCATTTGAGCAGGACTGGCTTTAGAATTCCCTTTGTGTGGACCTCCATTCCCTTCCATCAAAAACCACTTTATCTGTGTACCGTTCATCTGGTTATGGAAACCCTCTTGTTATGCTAGCTATTCCTAAGTACATTTTAAGGGCACAAAAGTCCATCTCTAACATACCTCTACATTCCCACTTAGAACCCCTCTACAGGATTCCCAGTATGTTGTCATTGAACCCATTTGAATATATCTCATGATAGAGAACCAGCCACTTTACAGGACAGCCTTATAAACTTAACCTTATGAGGCCCAGAGCTTTGCATTCTGAAATAAAAGCTTGATTTTTTTTATTTTTTTTTTTTGTCACCCAAAAGATACTTTCTGAGTACATGCTGTGTGTTAGCCTTGTGTTAGGGCTAGGGATCTAGCAGCCAGACACAGTTCCAGCCTCTAGGAGCTTATAGACCCACATTGCAGGACACCAGCATCCAAAAGCAGACAAATAGCTTCTTCACACTTGATACAATGATGCTGAAGTGCTGTGCAGTGTGGATTACATGTGCTGGGCTGTCTCTGTATATCTGGAATTAAAACTAGGGGGTGCTGGGGAGGGACTGGATGGGTGCATGGGGAATAACCTCGTCAAGCACAGCCTAGCTCCCCCCATCCTTTCCACAGCTGCCCCAGGCTTGGGCATGGTCCGTTGTCCGAGCTAGGGGGGTGGAGGGGTGGGCAGAGCAGACCCATGCTCAGCAGCACCAGCCACCTTATGCAGAAAGGACAGCAGGGACCCTTCTCAGAAGGGGACTGTGGGCATGAAGGATGCCCAGGGCTGTCCCCAGGGGTCAGGTGATCCTGCTGAACCCTCTCAGCAGCCACTTCTGGGCAGCTCTCAGTGGGACCTTAGGGATAAGTGGCCCCACAGGGTGGCAGGCCAGCTCCCTAGGAAACCAAGCCTGAGATCTGACATAAATAAAGTCTGTGTAACCTGGAAGTAGTTGAACTGGTCCTACTTTCCCTCCTGCTGAAAAGGTAGGTTGTACTGGATGAAGGCTCTGCATTTCACCCTTTTCCAACAGGCCCAAGCATCAGGGTGTTATCCTCAGGGGCCTTTTCTTGGGTTATGGGCTCCAGAGATGAGCCCCATACCCACCCCAGCCTGCTCCCCAACCCCTGACCAGGGGGCCAGAGCTGCCTCTGGGCCTGGGGTCTGAGCCCAGAAAACAGCTGGTAGATAATTTCTCTGGCTCCCAAGAGTAAACCATAGAGACCTAGAAGGTGCCACCCTTGGTGGCTCCTTACCTCCAAAAGGTCACATTTGAGAGAGGAGGGGTCCCTGGAGAAATGAGACTGTTTGCAGAAGAATAAATGCCACCTTGTGCCAGCTGACTTCCTACAGCGGTCTGTGGGCTTGTTCCGGGCCTGTGTAAATAATTTAATGGAAAACTCCAGAAGGGAGGCAGCCCACGTGATCCTGACCTTGTCTGCCAGCAGGCAGGTTATAAAATGTTTCCCCTCTGAGCTGTCAGTGGCTGGGGTCAGGATGCCTCAGTCACAAACAACTCGGAGAAAGAAGGCATAGCTCTGGGCCCCTGCCGAGGGGTGGAGGGTGGGATTTCTTCAGGGACACAATCCCTCCTGCTGTTTCCAGGATCCTGGTCCTAGACTCCAGGGTGTGGTGCCTCTGGGATTGCAAAGTCAGGGTCCAGTCCCTTTCAAGTGTGTCCTGCCCACCCACACCCACCCCCTGAGGGGCAGCCGGGGAGGCGAGAGGGGGGCCCATGCAGTTTGCTGGGGGCAGGGGGCAGGGAGGTTTCCGGAGGCTTCTGCCAAGCCAGACAGGGTGTCCCCTTCCTGCAACAAGGCAGGAGGACCCCCGAGCACGGTGCCTGCCCACCCACTGCCCAGCCCAAGCCCAGCCTCGCTTTCCCTGCCGTCCCCACAGGCGCCGTGGGGGCTGGGCGGCTCCTCCTGGGATCCACGCCCCAGTGCAGCCCGTCTGGGAGGTGGCCTGGGCGGGAGGAGGGAGCGAGCAAAGCCCCTGCCCAGAGGCCGCGCTCAGGCAAACATTTCCTTATGTGGTGGCTCTGAGGGCCCTGGGCCTGGGCTGACGCCCGACACGCCCTCGGTGAAGGAGGCCACTCGCTCACAGAATCAGGGCCTCTGCCCAGCGGGACCTCGGCCCCATCCTGTGGACTAGACAAAGGGGAAAGCCCCCCTGCCCTGGAGTGTGTCCCACGTTTCACCAGGAGCATGTGGCCCCTGCTTCTCTGGCCAGACCCTCTCTTTTCCTGACATCCCCTGCATTTGTGGGGAAGTATCCCTGTGATCTGAGGTTCAGGCAAAGACCTTAGGCCTGGGCATGGAAGGCAAGGAGGTGCAGGCTGCCCAGGAGGAGGAGGGTGGGGGTACCACCTTGGCCCCTCCTCACCTGCCCCTTAGCACAGTGCAGCACCCTGGTTTGCTTTGGGAGCTATATTTAGCTCTAGGGATAAACAGGGTGACTCATGGGAGGAATGGCGGGAGAATGGGAAGTGAGCTGCATCACTGGAAATGCCTAGCCTTTCTGATGCAGGCGGGCTTCAGGCTCTCGCCCTCCCAGACGCTGCACATCAAAACATGGCGTGGCTGGGGCTGCCTTCTCAATTCTGTTTCTTAAGAAACCCACTTTAAAGATTTATTTTATTGTTTTTGACAGAGAGAAGGGGAGGACCCAGAGTAGTCTCCATAGTTGTACGTCATCCGTTTTTCGACATGGTTTAGTTTCCACACAGGTGGGTGGGCACACAGGGCAGGAACCCAGGCGTCCCCCATGGGAGGCATGCCACCGAGAACTGGGGGCTGAACTGGGGCCTCCCACATGGGAAGCTTGCCCTGGCGAGAGCTAGTTTCCCCCCAGTTCAGCATTTGGGTCCACATGGGCCGGGGCTGGGATTCAATCCTCGGACCCCAGGGCTACAAAGTGAGCACTGAACCCACTGAGCCTCCCAGCCTCCCCTGCCTTCTCATTTTGAGGGCAGGTCTCCTGAGCATGGGCCTTAGCTTTCCAGAGTCTGATTATTGCACCCCCAGCTCTGAGACCCCCCTTCCAATGTTCTGGGGTATCTGCTCTGATCCCCTAAACTGTCTGTCTTAGACTCTTGGACCAATATCTCACTTCAACATTATAGCCTTTGAGCAGAACTTAACATCTGATAGGGCAGCTTCCTCATGGGATGTTTTTTAAGTAGGGCTTTTAGCAGGACGTTGCTCACCCCACTGATTCTCTAATTGGTCTAATTTCAGGAAGTATAATTTGAGGCTGCATCTGAGAGATAATTCTTGTCTGGGAGGCTTTCGCATGCAGCACCACCCCTGCAGGCTGATGGAGAAGAGAACTCCCTGTGCCCAGCCCCTGGCCCTCCCCACTGTTCCTGGTGACTCCCATTCCTCCTCCTGCAGCCCTGGCTCCCTGGGGTCTGTTCCTGAGCCACAGGACACTTGCCCACGCTGCCTTCCCCTGCCACTGCCCTTACTGCCCACCACAGAAAATCATCTCCAGCCTCAGGTTCCCCTCGGCCCCAGCACACTCACTCCATCCTGCTTCAGTGAGAAGGGATGGGATGCAAGCCCCGCAGTTAGAGAACCCTTCTTCTATAAAACACAAGGTTCTGGGAGGTGAAGTCAAGAATCCTGTCAGTAAGAGGACAATGGCTGTCCTTGCCCAAGGCACTAGCACAGAACATCTGTGCATAGACTGTCCAGTTTCAATATTCCCATTCCACACTGGGGAGAGGTCCCCCAGGATTGGAAGGAGGCAGATGGGGAAATGACACTCAAAAGCATGAAACACTCTGTAATCCAAGGGTTGTCCCAATCTTTTGGCTTCCCTGGGCCACACTGGAAGAAATCTCTTGGGCCACACGTGAAATACACTAACACTAACAATAGCTGATGAGCTAAAAAAAAAAAGGTGTAGGGATGCCAGGAGAGCTCAACAGGTTGAGCACTTGCCTTGCAACCACGAGGTCTGGGGATCGAATCCTGGCCCCGGCCCATGCAAATCCCTATGCTGAACTGCAGCATAACTGGTGGCTGTTAGGATGGCAGCAAAGGTTCTCACCTCCCGTGCTGGAGGCCCCCAGTTCAGTCCTCACCCTGAGTGGTCCCACATCTACCTGTGTGGAATGAAGCTATGTCACAAGTAATGATGTGCAACTATAGAGACTGCTCTGGGCCCTCCCCCCTTGTATCCCTCTCTCCCTTTCTCTCTTTCCTTCTCTTTAAAATAAATAAATAAATAAATAAATCTATTTTTAAAAATCACAAAAATTATTCCATAATGGTTTAAGAAAAGTTATCGAATTTGTGTTGGGCCACATTCAAAGCTGTTTTGGGCCACATACCACCTGTGGGCCGCAGGTCTGATAAGCTTGCTATAATCCTTACATTGACAAAGTGGCCAAGTCTCAGAGTTAGGCATGCTCTTAGTCGTCCTCTCATCCACCACAGCTACTCAGAGCACAGTTTCTGGATTGCTTTCTGAGGCAGGGAGCTCATTATAGGGTGTGTTCTGTCTCATATAGAATTGAACTCTGCCTTTTAAAATATATTTTTATTTATTTATTTATATTTTTGACAGAGAGAGAGAGATACAGAGACAGAGAGAGAACTGAGCTGGGGGAACTCCCCAGTTCAACACATGGGTCTGACGGGCCAGGGCTGGGATTCGATCCCCGGTCCCCGGCGCTGCAAAGTGAGTGCTTAATCCACTGAGCCATCCCAGCTTCCCTGTGAACTCTGCCTTTTTTTTTTTTTTTTTGACAGAGAGAGAGAGAGAGAGATACAGAGACAGAGACAGAGAGAGAACTGAACTGGGGGAGCTCTCAGTTCAGCATATGGTTCCGCACGGGCCGGGGCCGGGATTCGATCCTCAGTCCCCGGCGCTGCAAAGTGAGCACTTAACCCACTGAGCCATCCCGGCTTCCCCAACTCTGCCTTTTTAAATGTCCTTCTTCATGGTCCTTGTCTGCCTGCCTGTGTCCTCTGAAGGCAGGGTCCCAGTTGGCCCTACTGCCGTCCCATATGCCGGAGCACTGTGGTGTGCAGTGAATGTGTGGTCCGGATGAACAATGAAGCAATAGTCCATGTTTGCCAAGTGCCACCTTGAAGCCATCCAGTCTGGGCTACCTACACCACACGAGCTTTTCCCACCATCCCACTTATGAGCGGGGTTCCGGAACACTCTTCGTGCGCCCCACCTCAATACTACATCCAGGTTGCGGTGTTTGGATCCCTGGAGCAAACTCCGTTCTCCAGCTGCGCCTCAACCAGCATGGAAGTCGAGTGAGCTCTGTGTGCTCTGGGCTGTCAGCCGCCAAGCTGCCCACAAGGCCTTATTTTTAGCCTCCTGCTGTGGTTGCATCTCTGAGCCCCAGGCTGGTCCTTTGTGTGGCACAGCTGCATCTTTAACTTTCACAATTTTAACAAAGAGGAGGGCTTCTTGCTGCATATGGCAAGAGTCCCTTGCCCTGGGATGGGCTCCAGCTGGCATCTTGGGGTCCAGATTAGGGGGAGCGGCACCCTTAGTCTTCCCAGGTGGAATCTGTTTGTGGGCAAAGATGCCAGAGTGTGCCTTTTTGCTCAGGAAGCGCAACCTGGCTTCGGGGCTCTCCCCAAGACCCCAAGCTAACACCCATAATTGAGTTACCGGCGGGTCCCTGACTATGGTTAGGGCCCCAGAGCTGCTGCACACTGCTGCTCAGCCTTCCCCCCCACATAGCGGAACAGGTTTTGGGGACCTGTGAGCTGGGTTAATACAGTCATACCTTGGTACTTACCGAATTTGGTACTTGACGCATTGTGACGTGAACCTTTGTCCCAGTACTTGTCATTTGTTTGGTACTTGTCACACCTCCCGGAACCAATTAACGACAAGTACCAAGTACCAAGGTACCACTGTACATGTTTGTTTACTGACTCCTGGGTGGCTAGAGGTGGGCGCCAGGACAGACTCATTCCTCTTGCCCTCAGTGTGTGGATCTGATGAAGGATGGCGTGAGGAAGTTCTGGACCTGAGGCTGCCTTGGGTCGACCAGGAGTCTGGGTGGGACCAGGCCTGGCCTGAACTTGTAAACCAAAGGCAAGTGGAGGGTGAAGTCCAAAAAGTCCTCCCAGGAAGGAACAGGGCCTCTGCTGCCCAGAGAGGTTTTCCTCCCATGAAGGGGCTTTATGCCCACCATGTAGGATGACCTGTCAGCTGGAGAGGAGGCAGTCTCCAGGTCACCACACCTGATGGTGCAGAGGCCTGGCCAGTGGGGGAGGGGTGAGATTAGTGCTCCCCCTGAATCCCACTGCAGATCATTATGACAGAGAGGAGACCCCAGAAACCAACAGGCCAGTGCAAGGCAACTGAAAGGAAGATCACATTCGCCAAGTCTGAGAAGGAAGGGCTGGGGACAAGCCGACAATTGGACCAGATGTGCTGAGGAGAGCAGCAGCCCACTCCCAGACGTCACCCCCACGTCTGTCCCCTGCTCTCCACCCTTCTCTCTATCCGCACCTCCCACCGGGCTGGCGTTGAGTGGAGACAGGTGCCTGCCTCCCTGCCCGCAGACATTGTGTGGATTTGCAGACGCACTGGGGCCGAGACCCCCCGGGCCCCAGGCCCTGGGGAGCCTGAGAGAGCCCCCTGGAGCTCATTGCAGTCCGTGGAAGGCAGGCTGCTCGAGTAGGGTAAGAGCCCTGGGCAGGGTCTCAGGGATGGGGTCGTGGTCCAGCTCTGACCCTAGCTGGCCGAATGACCTCGGGCACATCCCAGCCCTGCTGGCAACTGTGTAATTGTTCTGATTCTCAGACTGGGGAAAGCAGGGAGGAGAAGGTCAAGGTCAGAGCCTGGATGTGAAATGTAAATGAGAGCCCAATATGTAAATCAGTCAGTGTTTGTTCCTTCTCTTCTCAAGAGGCCCAGTGTGACTCAGATGCCCCAAAGAGTGACTGAGTGACCGTGACATGGCTCTTCGTGTTCTCACAGAGAAGAGCAGTCTGGGCACTTGGGGGGCGCAGTGGCATTGGCCTGCTGGCTCAGGGGCCCAGCTGGAAGCCAGCCCTCCCCTGTCTAAGCCCAGGGCCTCTGGTCCCTGCCCAGTGAAATGCACAGCATTCTGCCCTTCCTGCAGTCACTCGTGTCCTTTTGTCAAACAGACTGTCAGTGGCATCTGTCTCCCCCCCATCCCCCCAGGCTCAGCCTGGGACCCAGTTGGCCCTGTGAGTCTGGGGACTGATATGGCAAAGACTTTAGAGGTGGTGGCTGGCCACCCACTATAACAAAAATAGTTGTGGCTTGTGTGTGTGTGTGTGTGTGTGTGTCTGTAGGGCAGGCCCCCAAGGCTTTTTCTTGCATGAAGTAAATACCTTGGGGTGAGAGGGCCAAGCTTGGGACCCTGCCTCAAAGGATGCCCGGCACTCAGATGATGTAGGGTGGGGTGACACCAGCACTGGAGGTAGGGGGTGGCTGTTTCCTGAGGCTGCTGGCCAGGCAGGCAGCTGGGCCACTGGGACCCTGGGGAGACCCAGATGTTGTCTCTTTTCAGCTTGGTTGCTTCGGAATGTGTGGGGAGGGGGTCTGGAGAGGCCACAAGGTGGAGCCAAGGGGCCCCCCGGGTTTTCCTGAGGAGCCATGGAGGAGGGAGAGTGGGGGACATCTGTTTCCCAGGCTGCAGGGAGAATGGAGGGGGGCTGGGCTTTGCAGCACCCCCATGCAGGGCCCCCCTCTGGGCCTTACTCCTCCAGGCGTGGGCTCCAAGGCGTCCTCATTAGGGGGCTGAGTGGGTGAAGGAAGAGATGGGTTCCAAGACCCCTGCACAGAGTGAGCCCCAATAAAACCCTGGGAATTCATGGGAGACACAAGGCCAGGAAAGGAGGGTCAGTCCCCAAGGGTAGATAGGGGGTCCATCCCCCAGCTCCTTCTCTCCCCTTGTGGGCTGGAAGGCACCAAAAACACGTCAGATATAAACCATCTGGCAGTTTCAAAGCTCTTCCAGGCCCTGGATGACGCCTGAGGTCCCCATGTTACTGGAACTCTTGTTTTCCACTAAAATCAATGAGCCTCAGTTCTTGAGGGTCCTTGAGTCCCTCTGAAGAGCTGGCTGAGAGGCTGTGAGGAAGGAGGCACGGACAAGGGGTTCAGACATGGGACGCTGTCTCTGGACACTGTCCCCCCATCCCAAGGGCTCTCATGTCTGATTGCCCGCAACCCTGAGCCAGTTAGAAGCACCCACCGCCCCTTCCCTCCCTCTCCTCTGAGCTCTCTGTCTCCACCATCCAGGGCCCAGAGAAAAGGGAACCCCTCCCCGCAGGGCACCTCACTTCCTGCCTTGGTCACAGCAAACAGCTCGGATCCCTTTCCCCAATGAGGAAGCAGGAGAGGCTCTGCCACTGTTCTGCCTCCCCCACCCCACCCTACCCCTGGTTCTAGGCTCCTGATTCCATATTTATGCCCAATGTTGACCCCTTCCCATCAACTGAAGCCACTGAGTGCCCCGAGCCCAGCTCCATCTTGGCTCCCTTTCCTCACTGCCACCCTCTTGAAAGAGATGTCCCCTCTCCACTTCCTCCTCCCTTCTTCCTTCCTCAGCCAGCCACCCTGACACGGCTCAGAGGCTGGTCGTGGCAGTGCTGAGTCTGGCTAGCCCTCCTGTGCCCTCCTCACCAGCCTCCAGAGCACCCACCGCTCTGGCCCTTCCTGTCCTCCCTGCAGGGCTCTGTCTGCCTGGGTCTCAGTGCTGGAGTTCTCTCACCGAGGGCAGGTGCGGGAGAGCCTCCGGGTTGAGGGCACTGGCATCAGACACCCTGGGTTCAGAGAGGCCTCACTGCCTACCAGCTGGATGGCCTGGCCTCAGCTGTTCCGTGGAGAGGACACTGGAAGGGACCTCTGGGCCTGTGAGGACTTAGTAGCACATGTTGTCCCTCAGCACTGCTGACACAGGCAAACTGCTTCTCAGAGGAGCCGGAGTGAGCGGTGGTTCCAAGCTCTGCCTGGTGGAGCCTGGCACTGACAGCAATGGGCCGGATAACCAAGGTGAAGGTTCACACAGGGCTTCACAGGGCTGCGGGTCATTTGGCTGCTCTGGGAACCCCAGTGATCTGAGAGGAAACACACACACACACAGAGCCCATTTGAGGGGCACAGTCATTTGCACAAAATACCATATTCTCGCCTCTGCTTCCACTGCTCTTAAGGGAGTCAAATCCCCCAGCCCAGCCCAGCCCACCCTGAGCATCTTCACCCAGAACCAGAGGCTCCGGGGGGCATAAAGGGTGGAGGCTGGCAACACATGGGTTAACTCCAGGCCTGGCTTCTGAAAGGGCTGCTTCTGAGGGCATTCATCTCTCCCCTCCGCTCCTGGCCTTCTTTTAGTCCCCAAAGCAGCCAGCACCCCTCCCCTCCTCACACATCCCCCTCCACTCCCTTTGACCGAAGGGGACAGAGGGCTCCCCCAGGTGGCCAAATGTGCCAAGGCCAGAAGCTGGGTAGCCTGCAAGGATTGTATTCAAAACATCTTGCCCCTTCAGCCCCATAAATGTATCTGCCTGGTTAGACCAGATGTTCCAGTGTGGGGTTCCAAAAATCAGGTCCCTCATATGTACATTCACATCTGAATGGAACAAGCTCCGCGTGTAGTCCAGTGTTGTAAAGTATTCTGAGCCCGGCTGTGGGGACTCGCTTGCAGCCATGCTGAACGCTGGTGGAGGATTGTCTGCAGGGCCTGGCCTAACACTGTCTTGTGTCATGGGTCACAGGACAGAGACATGAGGACAGGAAGCAGAGTGCAGAGGCCCAGCCTGAAGCCAAAAACAGCCCAGCACCAGTAATCTCCACCATCTATCACGTGCCCTCTGTGAGCCTGTCACCCTGTCCCAGGCTTCCCATTCTTTGTCTACATCTCACAATAACCTAGGAAATAGGCATAAGTATAATCCCCATTTAGCAGATGAGGAAACTAGGGCTCAGTGAATTAATTCCTTGTCTACAATCACACAGCTAGATGAAAGCTGAATTGGAACTCGTGCATGTCTGACTCCGGATTCCTCTCTCATGCATGTCCGCTTATGCACAGGAACATAATCTGGCAAAATAAGTAGGAGACACGTGTGTCCTCATGAGGTACTTGTGAATTGAAAATGTATGATTCCCTTCTACCCTAGGAACACACACTCAGGTGATCAGCAGAAGCAAGTGCAATGACAGGCCAGTTACACAGCACTGTGAATACACACATGAGAGAAAAGGAGCTCAGCTAGCTTTCCTCCAAGGTGTACACCCAGGCCTGACACCTGCCAATGTGTCCAAGAGGATCTGGGGCGTGCACACTGGTCCTTCTAGAACATGGACACCTGGACACCAGGAAGCTCCCCTGATGGGCTGCAGCCCCCCTCTCCGCCCACTGGCAGGCTGAGGCCCAGTATTCTCAACCCAGACAGGTTCTGGTGACAACCACACACAGCCCATACATTCCCCACCTACACATACATCTTCCGAAGACAGAATCTGCTGCTACCATCTGTTCTGTGCACACATAGTTGAATTCTTGGCCTTTTGGGCACACAGTTCAGCTCACACTGACAAGTACACACACACACACACAACACATACATGTGCACCCACGGCTCATAAAGAAGGGGAAGATAGATTGAGTTGGTTGGGGAGCTGAAAAATTCCTAAGCTCCATAGACATTTGGGACCTAAGTCCTGGGGTCAACCCCCTGGATTCAGCGTTTGACCTCAGGTAGCAGCCACCCCCACCTTCCCAGGCCCTGCCTGAGACAGTCTCTCGGGCCCTTCCATTTTAAAGGTAGAGCGGAGGCCTCGAATGCCCACGGTGGCCACCAGGGGGCGCATGAGCATTGAATAATCCCTTCAGCACAGCCTCTTCCTCAAAACCTCATTCATTCATTCCTAAATATGTGTTAAGCATCCATTCTGTGCCAGGTGAAAGGACACAGAGAAGAGGGGAAAGGTGGTGAGGACAAGGGAAGAGGCATGTGCCTACGTTTCAGTGGGACTGGACGTTACAAGGGGCTGGGTCAAAAATAACAGCTAGAATGTACTGTGTACCAGCTGTGTTTCAAACTCTTCTAGATTTTGATACACGTTAGCTCACTTAATCCACACCCATAGAACTCAGTGCTCTCATTATTCTACTTTTATTGTGGGTACACAATAAAGCAAGCATGAGTTGCCATGTAGAGTTGTCATAGGATTAAATGGATCAATATGATTATGTGCAGAGCACTTAGAACACTGCCCAGTTGTTATCATCGTCCCATTTTACAGATGGGAGAATCAAGGCAAAGTTAGCAAGGAATGACCTCAGATTCAGTCATGAGCAAGTTGGTTCCAGAGTGTGGGCTTACACAGTTACTAGACCCTCTGATAGGTCCAATTAGGTGTCCTGGGAACAGTGGGGAGCCACTAGAGAATTTTAGCAGGGAAGGGAAAAGACCTAGTTTGCATTTCACGCTGGCTATAGGGTAGGTCAGCCTGGTGGTCAGGTGGAGGCTGTCACCACGGTCCAGCTGTGACCAGGATGACAATGGAGGGATAGAGAAGACATCTTTGCTACACTAAGGAAGCAGCCTGGAGGGTCTTGGTGACCAGTTTCATAACGGAGCTGGGAAGGGAGGAGGCAGAAAGCAGTGGATGAGAATGAAAAGTGGGGAGCTGGTAGGGGCACATGGGAAGTCTATGGGCCCCCAACCTGCCCTATAGCCTTGGCCTTGGAGAGGGCTCCAGCTCTGCACCTTCAGGGCTGAAGATAAAAAAAATAAAGCAGCTCCCAGACCCCTTTGCCCCTTCTTTCCTCCAGAGCCTGGGGTGGTATGAGGGCCAGGAACTCTAAACTCTGGCTCCCCTCTGTTCAGGTCCTGTAGGGTTCTGAGCTCCATGGGGATGGCACTGCACTGGTCTCTCCCATCCTGCCTGACACCTCAGCCCTTGCCCACAGGGGCAGCACCTGGGAGTCCCACCCACCCTGTCTGGCTCTCCCCACCACTGGGACAGTGATACCATGCCCCTCCCCTCCTATGTGGAGGCTTCATTCTCACAAAGCCCTGTCCTCTGGAGAACCTCCTTTACTCCTTGCAACTACCCGGCAGTGCAGGCCCTTATAATCTTGGTTTCACAACAGGAGTCACCTGTGGGGTAAAGGGACTTGCCCTGGGTTACACAGCTTGTGCCAGGACCATCCTCTGCCAGGACTTTGTTGCAAATTATGGGCTCTTACCCCCTCTACTTCCAGCACCATTAGGCCCTTGTGGCCATCTTGGGGAGATGGAGGGAGCTATCTTCTGCACCTTGTGTCTGTGTAGAGCTGAGAATGGGACTGAGAGAGGGGAATTGTTTGGAGTCACCAGACTCCCCAGGCAGAACCAGGGTCCAGCTTCTACCCCAGCTAGGGGAACCAGGAGAAGAGAACCAGCTGGGTGGGGCACAGTGCCTGCCGAAAGGTGGGGGTGGAGTGGGACATGCTTGGGCAGGCAAGTGGGGACAAAGAGGGCGCCAGCACACCTGGCCGCCAGGCCGCCAGAGCCCGCCAGCCCAGATTCAAAGTGGCGCTGAGGCTGTGATTGGTGGCTTGGGCCCTTTGCTCCACCCCTTCTCACCTCCCAGGCAGCTGGGAGAGGGGGCATGGAGTTGAGAAGGGCCCTCACTCATCCTTAAGCACCAAGCAGGAACCTCACTGACAATGTACTCAATTAACTCCCTCTTTTCTGGCGTTGTGGCGCCGCCGCCGCCACGGTAAACCCGTGACTCCCAAAGCTGCGGGCCTCAGGATAGCCAACCACCCCTCCCTTGAGCTGTCCCGCAGCCCATGGCCTCCACTGCCAGCCCGTTCTTTGAGTGTCCCCGGTTCTCTGACCCCTCTCCCGGTCTAGCCACGAGGCCGTGGCCGGGATCCCGGAAGGGGCAGCTTCCTGGGCCCTCTCGTGCCCTTGGGGCCTCCCCACGCGGCGCCGGAGGACCCCGCGCAGCTGGGCCGGGCGTGGCGGCGCGGGGAGCGGGTCACCGGGTGCACAGGTTGCGGGGCCCCCGACGAGCCGGGCGGAGAGGGCTGGGCCGGAACCCGACTCCGGCCCGGGCCCCGCCGCCGGCGAAGATGGCGAGGGCGCGGGCGGTCCCGGGACGCCGTTCCCGGCTCGGGTTTCGGCCGCAAGGGGCGGGGCGGGCGCGAGGGGCCCCGCTGAGGCCGCGGCCAATCAGCCGCCAGGCCGAGACTTCAGCCACCAATCAGGGCCCGGCCCGGCCCGCCGCCTCCTTTGTTCCCTCTAGCCCTGGCGACCCTCGGCGTGCCTCGGTCCCTGCGGCCCGGCTCCCCGCCTCCGGCCCGGAGACTTCCGGCCCGCGCAGACCGGGTGCGCGCACGCGTGTGTGTGCCGGGCCCGCGCAGACCGGGTGTGCTCACGCGTGTGTGTGCCGGGCCCGCGCAGACCGGGTGTGTGCACGCGTGTGTGTGCCGGGCCCGCGCAGACCGGGTGTGTGCGCACGCGTGTGTGTGCCGGGCCCGTGCAGACTGGGTGTGTGCACGTGTGTGTGTGTGTGTGTGTGTGCGCGCGCGCTGGGCCCGTGCAGACCGGGTGTGCTCACGCGTGTGTGTGCCGGGCCCGCGCAGACCGGGTGTGCGCACGCGTGTGTGTGCCGGGCCCGCGCAGACCGGGTGTGTGCGCACGCGTGTGTGTGCCGGGCCGTGCAGACTGGGTGTGTGCACGTGTGTGTGTGTGTGTGTGCGCGCGCTGGGCCCGTGCAGACGGGGTGTGTGCACGTGTGTGTGTGTGTGTGTGTGTGTGTGCCGGGCCGCGCAGACCGGGTGTGTGCGCGTGTGTGTGTGCCACGCTCGCGCAGACCGGGTGTGCGCACACGTGTGTGTGCCGGGCCCGCGCAGACCGGGTGTGCGCACGCGTGTGTGTGCCGGGCCCGCGCAGACCGGGTGTGCGCACGTGTGTGTGTGCCGGGCCCGCGCAGACCGGGTGTGTGCACGTGTGTGTGTGTGTGTGCCGGGCCCGCGCAGACCGGGTGTGTGCACGCGTGTGTGTGCCGGGCCCGCGCAGACCGGGTGTGCTCACGCGTGTGTGTGTGCCGGGCCCGCGCAGACCGGGTGTGTGCACGCGTGTGTGTGCTGGGCCCGCGCAGACCGGGTGTGTGCGCACCCGTGTGTGTGCCGGGCCCGTGCAGACTGGGTGTGTGCACGTGTGTGTGTGTGTGTGTGCGCTGGGCCCGTGCAGACCGGGTGTGTGCACGTGTGTGTGTGTGTGTGTGCCGGGCCCGCGCAGACCGGGTGTGTGCGCGTGTGTGTGTGCCACGCTCGCGTAGACCGGGTGTGTGCACACGTGTGTGTGTGGTGTGTGTGCCGGGCCCGCGCAGGCGTGTCCCACGGCACTCCGGGCTCCGCCGCTAGAGACAGGCTTGCCCGTAGCCTTGTTCACTGGTGTTTGGGCAGCCGCCCCCTCATGACGGGGAGGGAAAGCTCTTTTGGGAGGATGAACTTTGACCATGGGGGGGCCGGAGGCTCCGAGTGAGCACCGTGAGCTCAGGCCCCACCTTCCCTTCCCGGGCGGCAGTTTTCCTCTCCTTTCTTTGCCCAGGCTCTTCCCCTGCCTTCTGCCTTTCAGACTCACTCACCTAGTGAATCCGGATTCTTCCTTCCAGACCTGCAATGGGGTTGCATCCTCTGTGATGCCCCTCCCTGGGAATCGTGGGTCCCTCCCTCTGGCGTCCACACCATCACTCATCCAGCGTGTGGTCCCCTCGTTTGGGATTGAGCATTATCAGCAGTGACCCTCAGTGTTTCATGCCTGTCCACTCAAGGGCCAACAAGTCTTAAATACTCCCCGAGTCACACAGCACCTTCAGGCCTACTCTTGTTTGCACCTGAGACAGGCTTATATCTCGGACCTGTTGTAGGCTTAAAAGCTAAAGCTTCGCATGTAGAATTGTACACCTGGGAACAATGTAATTGACATCAATTAATGTCACCCCAATAAATTTAACAAAAGAAAAAAAAAAAAGCTAAAACTTGGAGAAGCCGGGATGGCTCAGCAGGTTAAGAGCTTGCTTTGCAGCTCTGGGGACCGAGCATCGAATTCTGACCCCAGCCCATGTGGACCCATATGCTGAGCTGAGTTGTGCCCCTGGCTCAGCTCTTGCTGGGACCCATGTGGGAGGCCCCTTGCCTAGTTCCTGCCCTGTGCAGCCCTGTGCCCACCTGTGGAGTGAAATTACATTGAAAACTGATGACGTCAACTATGGAGACTGCTCTGGACCCTCCCCCTTCTCTCTGTCTCTCTTGTCTCTGTCAAAAACAATAAAATCTTTTAAAGCTGAAATCTATGAAGAACAGAGTGAATTCCTGGCAGGGAACCATGCACCCACACGTACCATAGCCCTGCCACGCCATGGACTTGCCCTTCCAGAGCCCCTGCCACTTCCTAATTCCCGAATCCAGTGGATACTCTTCTTACTCTCCCTCCCACTCCTTACAGTCCCCTCCCTGGACCTCTGAGCCGGCTCCGGATTCCATCCTCAGTCCCCTTCTCTTATTTCCTCCACCTTCCATGAGCTCATCCACTCCCAGACCTCCCTCCATCTGTCCTGCCCCAGTCTGTCTCCTGGGTCCCCTGGAGACCTCCACCGAGACATCCCTCAAGTATCTCAAACCCAGTTTGTCTCAAACTCCAGGTCCTCATCCTGCCACACCTACTTCTTTATCAGTAGGGAACGCTCATCCTTATCATTGTCCAGGCCAGAGACCAGGGTGTCATCCCCATCCCCTTTATCCACCATCCACTGTGACCAAGTTTCCCATAACAGGCTTCCCCACTTCTCCAGGGTCAGTGCCTTGGTCCACGCTCTCCTAACCAGCCCCCTTGCTCTCTGTCTCTACCGTCTGCAGGGCCTGCTGCTTGTGAGCTTCCCTTTCCTCTTGCACTCAGCATCCAGTCCCAGCTCCTGGGTATAACTGACAGGGCCCTGCCACCTGGCCCTGCCTGCCTTCCTGTCGCCGCCACAGGCACACAGAACTACTTCGGTTGCGGCCCTTGACACAGGCTAGGAGGTTGGGAGTGCTTCCACTTTCCAGAGCCTCCTAATAGAAGTCGTGCCAGG
>PVKE010009304.1:0-45200 GCA_004027555.1 Craseonycteris thonglongyai | reverse complement strand
TCTGATGATACAGGAACTTTTTGTCACCTAATTTTATAAATGAGCAAACTGAGGTACAACTTAACCTGCCAAAAGCCATAGGGTCTTATTCATAAAACGTTTCTACGAGATACATTTTTCTTTATCCAGTTTAATGTACTTTTTTACTCTATCCCTACAAAGACAGAATTTTGGTACATCTCAGACAGTACTTTGTCATGCACAACTAAATTTGTCTTTATCTGATGGTTACATAAAGCAAAACTGACCATCCTGTGGTGGCAGAGAGTGAGTGAAGGGGACAAGTTATCATAGTGAAAAACATATTAGTAAAATGATATGCCATCTGAAAGCAATTTCTGTTTCTAGAGAAATTGCTAGTTTTTATTTGGCTGTAGGGATCATCTCTAAATAGAACCAGTAGTTTTGGAGAAAAATAAAACAAGCAGAAGTTAACTTCTTTCCAAATTTAGATAAAGTCTTGTATCTACAAATTCCATTTGGATTTTTGACTCTGGTTTTTGAGTATTATTGAGTTCCTCAATCTAATCATAAGTATTTCTCTAATAGCTAATTTTCTGTCTTATTAGCCAGGGTAATGAGGCCCTTCTCAAAATCAGAGAGACATAAAAAGCAGAAAGTTATCTTGGCCAGATAGCTCGCCTTGCTTGACTTTCAACATACTCCATTAACAAGTGTCAGAATGACTGGAGCCATGCTATGGAAGTACTTGGCTAGTGTGCTATTATTTCCAGTTGTCTGAAGTATTCAGATCCTCATCATATCTTACTTGAGTTTTGCTACAGCTTGCCAAACTCTTCTTTTCATCTTTATTCCATCCTGTATCCAAACTGTAAATCTGACCATGCCTCTCTCTTGTTTAAATACCCCAGCAGTTCTGCAGTGATTCTATTAATAGCAGTGCTTCTCTTTCACCATAATATTGCAACAACATGTCAAGTATTGGTCATTTGTGTGGTTGTCACAAGTAAGATGTTACTAATAATACAATGCGTGTTAAAGTTTAAAAATTATTTATGTTTTTAAAGTAAAACACACTAGATTAACCTCTGTGGCAACATTATTTATACTCACTTTTATTCTGTACTATTTTGTGTGTGTGTGTGTGTGTGTGTGTGTGTGTGTGAGAGAGAGAGAGAGAGAGAGAGAGAGAGAGAGATGATGCCATGGCCAGCTAGGGACTGGGGATTGTGTAAAATCTTCAGCCTTACTTATCTTCCTATCACCTAATGGTTTTTGGTGTGCAGCTAACAATTCTACTTATCAGAATTTCCGTGGAGCTTGTGAGTTGTGATTTTATAATGATTAACGTTGCTATGTAATTTTACTCACAGGTACTTTCTAGATAAGAAGGAAGTCAAGGATAGAGGACTAAAGCCTCAGCATTTATATTGTATGTAATGATGCTATGAACATTCTTACCCATAATGACAAACCTTTATGATTACCAAATGAACAGCAAAATGATGATAAAAGCAAAACTTGTAAGAAAAGCCATATAAATAAAGGTTAAATCTGCATATTTCACATATTTCAATAACAATAAATAACATATTAACTCAATAGGCCATAATTATTTACCTTTTTAATATGCTCATGTAATGTAGGTCTGGAAAAAAAGACAAGATTCTATTAAAATTATATATTTTGAAAATTTTTATTCACTAAGGATTTTTCTTATAAAACAACTGATTCCACTTTTAGTAGATGATTCCATATTTATATAAAGGTGTTGCCCATACCATGCTCTTCTTCCCAAAACATCTATGATACTCTCTGCTTTATTTTCCCCAATAATTTTGGTAGAGGTGAAAAGTTGGAAAAATCTGGAAGTGTAGGTTGCATGGAAAAGTCATCTGTCTTTTTGTCTTGGTCTAAAATAAAAACCAAGAATGAAGCTCATTAGGATGACCTGCAAGTTTTACCCTGATCCTATACTGCCTATTTCACTTTTGGCCCCACCCTTTTCTCATGTGTGATTCTTGCTGTGCCCAATGGTGTGGCCTGCCTCTAGCCTCCCAGAAATGCTCACGTATCTGTGACTTTTCTCATCTTCTTCCTTCTGCCTCTAACTCCTTACCTTATCTTTACCTAGTAATCCCTATTTGTCTTTTACACACATCCTACAAGAAGTCTGTCCTTGTAACCTGCCTCTCCTCACCCTGTTGGATGTCAGAATCCTCTGACTCTTACAGCACCCCATGTGTCTCGCTGACATACCTTTGTGTATCATAAGAGAGTGGTGGACTTACCTGTATATCCCCTCTATTGTTTTATAAAATTGGAAAGAACTGGGACTTTATCCTTTTCTGCCTAATACCTAAACTTTGGTAGGCTGTCACAGATTGTGTTTCTTGACTGTGAAATGGACATTGGCAGCCAAGGCATTTATCAGCAAGTGCTTCTGGGACCACCGCCAAGGAAGAAAGCAGGGCAAGGCAGATGGAGGAATTGGGCTGGGTTATGGACCATAAAGGCCTCAGCCCACCCTGCAGGGAGCCCTGGAGCTGGGATGACTTCCAGGTTGTTTCTAATTAGAGCAGGAGGGGCTGAGAATGTTTACCCCCACACCAATGAGTCATTTGGGATGTGAGCTATCCTGCAAGGAGGTATGACCTGGGTAAGGCAGTTTTCTCCAGTAGAGGTAATCCCCAAAGAGGCCTGATAGCTGAGCTGAGGGCTGCCTATGGCAGCACTTCCAGCAGCTGCAGGGTTCTACATCCTTCACTCCTGTTAGCGGGTGTAGGCAGAACACCTATCATAGTGTTCACTGTACAGTCATGTAATTTTTTGTGTGAATTTAACTGAAGTAGAGGAAAATGACTCTGAATTTGGGAAACTGGGAATAACAGAAGGAAATGAAACATGGACATTTTTAAAATCTGCTCTATTAATAGAAATGGTTTTAATAAAATGGATTTCTCTCTGAAAAAGGAGATAGGATTTTTAAGGACCTCTTAAGCCTTAAGCCTTCCAACCCTAAAAGCAGTAAATGCATTGTTTGTAGCTATTCCAAATATTAAACTGCTGCTACTTATCCTATAAATGTTAATTGACTACCCAAAAGATACAGAGCACTATAGTAGCTGGTATGGTACAAAAGGGAAAAAAATTAAAAGACAAGTCAAATCTGAAACAAATTTCAAACCATTGGTAGATGAGGACATTTAGACAATCGATCATAATACACAACAGATGGAAACTTTGGAATGAGATGTCATATGAGCTGAGCTATGAACCTCCAGAGACTTGAGTTTGACTCTCCCAGGAAATGTTAGCTTTTACTTTTCTGCCTGAAATAATCTCATTCAACTTTTATAGCTTCTCCAATCACTGACCTCTGTGTTGGAAGGAGGGGCACTCTTATCAAAACCTACAGTTGCCATTGAAATCAGAGTCATAATTTTTCCTTCCGTATTCCACTCCCAGACTCTAAAAATGAAATGACCCTTGTGCCTCTCAGGTTTGGTCCCTGAAAGGGAACCAAGTCCCCAAACATGGGACTATATTGCAATTTCAGCCTGGGCCTACACTGTTGTACCAGTCTTGCCTTCTGATGTCATCTTGTAAGCACCTTCCGAGGCTCACTATGGACCCTTGCCCTGTCTCCAGAAGTCTGAGCCCCTCTCCTCCTGAGCAGGTTAGAGGTGAACCCTCATTTCCACTGTGACAGAGAGAAAGAGCCTTTGTTCCTTTTCCTTTCCCTGAAAGCGCCCCCTGCCTTCCTTCTATGTATTATATATGTAGTTCCTTTGTTTCCTCTACCTTATCTTTAATTGCTAAGGTAATGACATTGCTGATGACTGAGACATTGTCTCTCTCTCTCTCAAAGGTTTAGTGGAAAGGAAAAAAGAATGAAGCATACTGAATTATAATAACAAAGGTCTAAATTATGCTTATGAGGCAGTGTTGATGATAAGGAACTGGTTAAACATTACTTTGCTTAAAACGAAATTGTGCTCAGGACCAATACTGAGTGTCAGCGAAATGAAAAACAATTGATTCATCAAGTTCTTTCCTCCTTGGTATATAGAGAGTGAGATTATTAGCTAGAGAAAGTTACTCTAAAATCTATTTCAGTCTGTTTCTTTCTTTATCAACCAGTTTCCTCTCTGTCCTGAAGTCCTCTATTTAAAAATTTTAAAACATCAGTTACCAATTCTCCTCTTATGAATATTCTGACATTGTTCCCCTCCATAGAAGGAAAGGAGAGCTGAAGGACTGTGTGAATCTGTATTGATCCTTCCAACTAGATTTAACACCCCCCCCCCTTTGTATTAATATCATGCTGGAAGTAGATGGGAGGTCACTAGCTCACTTTTATCTTTTAAGGGACAGAATCTAAGCTTTACTTTATAAGGATCTATTACCTTATAATCAGTGCTTGCTATAAGACCGGCAGGAGGGATGGAGTAGTGCATTATATAGTGGAAAAGTGGGTTAGTGTGTATTTTCTTTTTTTGAACTGAACTGGGGGCCTCACTGCATTCGGGAAGCACACCCCAGTTCAGCATGTGGGTCTGCCTGGGCCGGAGCCGGGATTCGATCCTCGGTCCTTGGGGCTTCAAAGTGAGCGCTTAACCTGCTGAGCCATCCCGGCTTTCCCTGTATTTTCTATACTACAGAATATGTCACTAATCTCCCCCTCCCCATCTGAAAAACTAATTGAAAAAATTCATTAAATTGTAACAAGAGAAACAGTTTTACCATCAATATGGGAACTTGGTATGAAAATATGCAAAGTTTAATGACTAATTTTACATGAACATTTCTGTCAGTTTTAAAAGGTATTCAAAAAGGCTATCTTCTAATGTTGTTTGCCCAATTCATCCAGTCTTTATTTTAGCCAATAAATTGCTGGAGAATCCAAAGCTCAGTTTATTTCTTTCTTCCTTTCTTTTTTTTTTTTAAATCACCCCTGTCATTAGAGAAGATTATCCAGTCCTAAATGCTATTATTCTTCTGTATTACTATTAGTTTGTGACTATAGATTATTTATGGTAGCAGAGTAATAATTTGACTGTAATAAATAGCTTGCAAAAAAGAAATCAGTTTGCCAATGGAAAATACAAAGTAAGCATCAAAGAACACTTATTTTTCATAATTATTCTGGTTTAGCAGCTATAAATCCCCAGTTACGCTTGCAACTAGTGCTGCCTTCATGCATAGCAGACCCTGATTCAACCAGTTTCCTGGACTTCCTGGGCAGGATTTATGTGAAGTCAATGATTTGTGCTTGTTCAAAGGTTACTCTGCCACATAATTTGGCTGTCAGCAGAACTAGGTCTTGCCTGGTCTAAGATTTCATATAAATCTAAAAAAAAAAAGAAAAAAAAGATGGCGATGGGAGGGAGGGAAAGTGGGAGGAGAAAAAAAGAAAAGGTAAAACTCCAGCACATTTTATTGCCCAGTAAACTGACGTCCGTGTCGGCTGTGTCAGCACAAGTGTGTGGGAATGGGCAAGGGTTCCCCTTACTGCTTGTTACCGTAGTCTGAACTTTGCATTTTGAGCACGCAGGGTTAGAAAGCCAGCCCCGAGATAGCACACAAGGAGCCGATCTAACAACTGTGGAGGAGATAGTGGTGCTTTTATGCGGCAGCAATGAGCAATCACCAAGTTTGGCGTGTTATCTCAGAAGTCTTATCTTCTCCAGCTAAAGTCCACTGTGAGGTTCAAGAGTACATACAGTCAGAGCCTATTTTTAACTGGAAGTCCTATGGACCCATAATTGAACATGTGGTTCATTCATTTCAGAAGCCCCTCTCTCCTCAGACATCCTGAAATACATAGTTCAAATTTTTTATATTTCTGTACCATGGAAAACCTCAAGGTTCGAAGGTATTCTGGGTGTTTTACCTTTTGCTAGGGCTCTGGTGTTTTTTAATAACACCGTTTCTCTAATTGGAATGTCATGAACTGTTCCATGCCCACTTTAGACACATGGGAACATTAATATTCCTAAAACATCTTTACAAGTATTTGGAAAATGTTGCATCGCCCATGTGCTTTATACTTTCACTCCAAACTAAATTTAATGTTTGCATTGAATTTAGAGTCTTACAGCTGTTGACTAGAACAAGTTTTGCAACTAGTACGTCTCTGTAGTAAATGTTAATGGTCCTATCCATTGTCACGGTTTCTTGTTGTTAGAAAGAAAAGGTCTTTACTAGCAGTACTGTAAATTTTTAGGATACATATTTTTTTTTAATGCAAGAATATAATTGTCTTTGTGGCTTTGCTTTCAATTGTTAATTTTCTTTTCCCCTTTCTTTTTCTTAATCACTCCGAATCTTGGACAAGGGGCTCCACCTAGTGTAAGTTTTAGGTTAAAAAACTAGTATGGCTCTAAGGACAGGCAAAAATTAGCTGAATGTGCTCCTTTATGATAAGAATGCCAAACAAAAGACAGTGAAATTTCATTAATGCTTTTATGCTTCTGGTGATTCATGTATTATAGGGACATAGAAACATTTTCATTTTCTCATTTGCCCTGAATTCTTACTTCTATACTTAAAAAAAACAACAAAAAAACAAATTACATTATTTATGTATACAGTTTTAGGTCACAAACATTTTCTTTGGATTTAGATACAATTTCCCAGTGATGTAACAAGATAACAATCTTAAATGAAACAGTTTGGGATGTCTTCACAGTTAGTAAACTTAGAGTTACTGCCTGAAATTGCATTGTGTGTGTGTGTGTGTGTGTGTGTACAGGGGCTTATATTTCAGATTGACATTTATATTTAATAATTTTAGATATGTCAGCTAAATTAAAATTTTAAAATGTTTATATTGCTTAAATATTCAGCTTTAAGATTCACATTTTGTACTTAGCAGCCACCAAGTGGAGTTGTACTACTGTTGAAAATGTTATATTTTTACAACTTTGAAAATATCACTGTATAGTGGTATTAAATTTTCTTATATTTTTTCATGGGTGCGGGGGATTTCCATTGCTTATATCTATTGCCAGTGAGTCCTAAGAACAGAATGTATATGCAAGGGCTATGTAGAAAAAACTCCAGGAATAAATGCCTCTGTTTTTCATATTACATGGTTGGATACTTTCTGGACAGTCCTCTGTCTCTAAAGGACTAAACACTAGACTTGAAGTGACACACACAGGAAAATGACCTAACTTGATGATGACATCAAAAGCCATCAGACACAAAGAATTGAGAAATTCATTTGAACAAAGTGTCCCCTCACACATTTCAATGAGCTGACATGCAGTCATATTTTCTAAGATCACATATTCTCTTGTACGTTTAGTTGAGTGCCAAATGTAGGTAATATGTTCTGTAAGTTTTTGGATTCCTAAAAGCACAGGGACTTCTTTTCCACTTCCCCTTCTCCAGCAATGAGAATTTTCCTTCTGGAATGGAGGTGATACACTGAATCAAAGGGGAATTATCTAAGCATTCCTTTTGTACTCAAAAATTATTGGGGAAGCTGAGATGGTTCAGTGGGTTAAGCGCTCATTTTGCAGCCCCGGGGACCGAGGATCAAATCCCAGGCCCAGCCTGTGTGGACCCATGTGCTGAACTGGGGAGTTCTCCCAGTTCAGTTCTCACTGGGGTGAGACCCCGGCCCAGTTCCTGCCCTGTGCAGCCCCACTCCCACCTGTGGAATGAAACTATGTGGAAAAACCAATGATGTGCAACTATGGAGACTGTTCAGGGCCCTCCCCCTTCTGTCTCTCTCTCTCTCTCTCTCTCTCTCTCTCTGCCAAAAACAATAAAAATAAATCTTAAAAAAAAAAAATTATTGAGGGCCCAAAAAGGCCTTTTGTTTAGGTATGCTGTATCTGTTGATATTTACCATTTTATAAATCAAACCTAGTAATATTTTAAAATACATATCAATCCATTTAAAAATAACATAAGTAAACCCATTATATGCTAATAATATGACATATTTTATGAAAAATAATATCTTCTAAAGCAAAACAATTAGTGAGAAGTAGCATTGTTTTTCATTTTAAAAATTTCCTTGATATCTAACTTGATAGAAGACGACTGAATTTTTATCTGTTTATTCATTCAGTCTGTTACAGTACATTATTTTGGTTCAAATATATTAAGAAAATGCAGCTTCACATGTAAATATCATTGGAAAAGGGAGGCATTTTCTAATAGCCTTGTCAGGTATTAGTTTTTGGACCTTGCAGACCCATGAAAGCGGTTCCTGGGCCTCACTTTGAGAACTGCTGGTCCATGTAAGAGGACATCTACTTTCAAATCTTAGTGTTTTCATTTCCCAGATGTAGAGCCATGGGAAGTTGCTTAACCTTTGGCACAACTGTTACAAATATTAGGAACAATATGCATGCAGGATCGGGTACATAGAGTCCAGAAGCCAAGTCATATTACAGGGAGATGAGTTTGCATGTTCTGAGACAAAAGGGAAGTTAACAGATGGGTCCAAAATATGGATCAGAGATCTGAGAAGCAGGAAGACCAAGTTATGAAAGCCAAAGAGGTTTGAGGAAGGTCTGGTGGCCTCAGGGGGAGGTTAGGAGTGAACAGCAGAATGAAGCGAGACCCCTAAGCAGTCTGAGATGGGAAGGCAAGTGTGAAAGACTTTGGTTGAAGCCAAATTTTGTAGACTTTAACCTAGGCTCTTGCTTAAATGTAGGAAGAGCTGCGAGAGGTTTCAAAACGCTGGAAAATATAATTCTTAAAAATAATTTTTAAAAACTTATTCAAAAGGTTTTTGGAAAAATACATCATTAAAACATTATGAATGTGACCCTATGAAAAGAATCTTCTTATTGCATTGTCAGAAAGATGACATAATGTTTTTGTTTCAAAAGAACATTTTAGGCACAGCAATAAAACTGCCACAAGAGATTTATCACTTAATGGAAGCAAAAATTAAAAGAACAACAACAAAAAAAACAACTTTCAACTCTCTGCTTAGGATACACAGAATAAAGGATTCCTTTCTCTTCATATTCTCAGAGGTCTCAGTAAAACTAGTTTTGCCAATAGTTTGAGTACCTCCAGCTGAGACACATTGTTGCATCTGTGGTGGTCAGCCCCAAGTTCCAGCAACCCATATGTAACCTGCCTAAGAAAACCCTGGTAATCAAAGTGTGGGTAGATCCCAGGCCTCTAATTTAGCTGTGTTATGTTGGGTAAGTCATACTCTGCTTCTGAAGGTCCAATCTACTCGTTTATAAATGAGGAAATAAGATCAGATCAGTGGTTCTCAAAGTGTGGTCCATGGACCAGCAGCATCAACATCACCTGCAAATGGTTAGAAATACTTTTCTGGGCCCCATCCCAGACTTGCTGAAGCATGAGCTGTCAGAATAGGACCCAGCGATCAGTGTTCTGACAAACCCTCCACCTGATTCTGTGCACTGGACTAGATGTTCCCAAAGGCCCCTCTGAGCTTCAATATTATAACATTCAGAGTCATGTGGCTCATTCTAGCCCTCAGATGAATGATTGTCTGGAGCAATCAGAACAGAGAAGTGCTGTTCTTTTGTAAATTTCCAGAAGACAGGTTGCCTTGGTGGCTTATTTCATTGTTTAACCATTTCAAGAAACATACCTTACTGTTTACACAAAAAAATGCATGTAGAGCAGTGATTTCTTTTAATTGAGTTTTGGATCACAGTTTCCTTCTCAAAAAGAGCAGTAATGATTCTCCAGGAGGGGGCAGGAGAGAATCCATATATTAAAACATACATTAAATTCATATACAGATTTAAGAGGTTCACGGATTCCCTAACACCCATGCATGGTTCTCATGAATTTGGCTAAAAAGAATTGACTTAGAAAAGAAGAAGGGGAAGAGGGAAGGGGAAGGGGAAGAAGAAAAAGAAGAAGGAGAAGAATAACTGACTTAGAAATTTGTCTATAAATTGTTAAGGAAAGTAAGCACATTTTTAGGTGTTCTGAAAAACACTCATGAGATACATTCCCTCCAGTTTCCATTTGTTAATTATGTAGCAAACATTTACTGATGGGGAAGGTGCTGATTTAGGTCCTGGAATAGGATATACCCTACTCTGTGAGTTTTCACACGGTTAGCTGCATCAGTGGACGGAACAACTTCCCAGTGAGCCACAAATTCCTTCTGCAAGAAAGTATCTGAGGGGAAATTCTCCAAAGAGATGGCACACAAGTTGGTCTTTGTAGATGAGCTAGAGAGAAGATTACAAGCTGAGAGGATGGCGGGAGGGAAGGCTGGCCCTGAAAGGCTGTTCAGGAGGCCTGCCTGACAAATGAGCTTTCTGTGAGCAACCTGCGGCTCCTTTTAAGCTTCCTTTATGGGCTACATAGAAATCTCTAGAAGGAGTGAAGTGGGATCCTTTCCTTCCCAAACTGATGTTAATGTGCACAGTTGTCAATTCCCTGCTTTAACCTCAAGGATTCTCTCTTGGAAAGAAAGAATTTCTTCCAAATGGACGAGTAGCATCAACATCATTTGGAAATGGTTAGAAATACTTTTGGGTTGTGAACCATTAAACTACTTTCCTTACAGAGCAAGTTGTAACCATTTTCTCATAAGATATTTCCTAAAATTTTCAGCTTTAAAAAAGCCAAAGATGGGGAAAGCCGGGATGGTTCAGCTTTTTAAAATGCTTGCTTTACAGCCCTGGGGACCGAGGATCAAATCCCAGCCCTGGCCCATGCGGACCCATGTGCTGAACTGGGGTGTGCTTCCCATACCGGAGACCCCAGTTCAGTTCCCGCCCAACATGGCCACCACCAACTTGTGTGGAACAAAACCAAGTCAAAAACTGATGACATACGACTTTGGAGACTGCTCTGGGCCCTCCCCCTTCTCTCTGTCTCTCTCTGTCTCTGTCTCTGTCAAAAACAATTAAAAAATAAATTTTAAAAAAGAAGCCAAAGATGGGTCATTGTAGAGAATTAGTAACTACGTTGCTTACTCTCAAATGTGCCTGATGTGAATTAGTTAATTCTGTATATGAGGGCTGTCTGGAAAAAAATCCAGCCATGTCAATATAACAAGAATGGTTGCCTGGCTGGATACTTTCTGGACAGCCCTTGGACTTCATTGTTTTTCATAAGACATGGACTTCTAGTCTTTTAACAAGATTTCAATTAATTCATATAAGAAAGGATAATTTTCTATTCATTTCCTAGACCCTTCCAATTATATTTCACAGTAGTCGTGTCTTGATGGCCTCACGTAGCCCAACATCATTTCTTGGCTATTTAATTTCAGAAAACAATAAGGCAGTGTGAAAGTATTTTCTGATTTGAGAGAAACTTCATCCTTACTATTCACTGCTAGACTATATTAGGACTTTGTTATTGACTGAGGCAACTTACATTCACCTTCGGGGCCGGGGGTGCTTTTAAGAGCTGGTTTAGAGGCTACCTTCTAAAAAGTTGATTGAATGAAAATGATGCCATTGCCTTGTCTGAAGGTGGAAGATATACAATCCATGAACAGCATTCAGGATGACAGAATTAAAAGTTAAATAGCCTGTGTTCAAATCACCAATTAAATGAACTTTTATGGCAAATACAAATGTTATCTTCTTGTATGTTTTATTAAAACACAATGCCTAAGGAGAAAAGTGTTTTCTCTCTACCTGTTAATACTAGATAAAACAGTATAGAAAATCTATACTTTGTGTGCATAAAAATAATAAAAAGAGCGGAAGCCGGGATGGCTCAGTGGGTTAAGCGCTCACTTTGCAGACCCAGGGACTGAGGGTCAAATCCCGGCCCTGGCCGTGCTGACCCATATGCTGAACTGGGGAGTGCCCCCAGTTCAGTTCTCACTGGGGCAAGACCCCGGCCCAGTTCCTGCCCTGTGCAGCCCCACCCACCTGTGGAATGAAACTATGTGGAAAAACCAATGATGTGCAACTATGGAGACTGTTCTGGGCCCTCCCCCTTCTCTCTGTCTCTGTCTCTGTATCTCTCTCTCTCTCTGTCAAAAACAATAAATAAATCTTTAACAAATAATAATAATAATAAAAAGATCTTACATAATGAAGAATTGGTACCAACGTAAGTGGGTAACAGACATGTAGAACATAGTGGGAACCATGCCTATACAATGCTAACGAATCTATGGTGTGGTGTTGTCAGTGGTTCTCATCATTACAGTGTACAAGGGAGTTGGAAATATCGCTGCCAGGCCCCTCAATTAGGTCCAGATCTCTGGAGATTGGTTTTTAAGGCTCCCAGGAGATTCTCAAGTGCGATTACAATTGAGATGCACTGGCTTTCGTGATACAGGCACGGTCGTCACATTTGGGCAGTGATGTGATTGATGGAAAGATGCCAACAGATACAGCTAGAAGATGTGTTTGTCGTCACTATTGTTTTTTAGTGGCAATTGTTTTGAAAACATGCAGGGAGTATTCCATAAAGCAGGAGACAGCATAGCAAGTTCCCAGAGGTATGACTTTCCAGGCTTCAAAGTTCCCCACAGTGATGTATTGCTGTGGTTGATAATCCCTTTGTTCCAAGAAGATTTTCCCCGGGGGCAGGTAGAGTCACTGACCATGCTACCCTGAGTTCTGTCTACTTCTGCCTCCACATTCCTTTGTCCCTCTCCTTCTGTCTCTCTTCTAAGGGGCCTGGCTACTGCTTGCTGCTCAAAAGTAAAATAGCTGGTGCAACCTCTGGTCTTTCAGCACATTTCTGAATGAGTGCTGCAGGACAGGGAAAGGTTTGGGGAGGCACCCTTGAAGTCCTACCTCAGCCAAACCAGCCAGAATCCCCAAGTGTCTAATAAGGGCCATTCCTACAAGCGCCACGGTAGTTTATCTAAATTCCATTTTAAAGATTGAAATGATTTTTGTAATTAGAATATTTTGTGGCATAACTTTTTAGGCAAATGATTTATCATTATAGTTAATTAATTTGTTATTTTCCTCTGTCTCAAATCTGAGAGACATTGAGGAAATTCAGCATTTTTGTTTAAGTTCAGACCATGCTTAGCTTGGTATTCTTTCATAGGAAAGAAATCTGGAGTACCCCTCAGACAACTGTTGGCCTTTGGCCTGGTAGGTTATTTCATTTTTCTGAGGAGGGGAGCGGCTGTATAAGATTACATCACACATCTATTTTGTGAAGTTCTGCCTTTTCTGAAAACAATATATTGAAATCTTTTGGAAGTTTTTATTGGATTTCACTTTTCTTTCACTCCTGACATTTCTTTTTTAGTCTGTACTTATGGGTTGGAATAAAGGTGAGATTCTCACAGAAGTTTGACAAAAGAAAATGACATCCAATATTTTAGCAATCATTACAATACCATTTAAAATTTCATTTTCCTAATATTTCTTTTCCTTTTTTTCCCCCGAGGCAAATCATATCTTTTATCCTAAGCCTGAAAAGTGAGGCATGAGAGTGTATAGATTGCATTAACATTTATGAAATGGAAAACAGAGAGAAAGTGATGGATAGATGGTGTTTTCATTTGGGGTTTTTTATTGGCTTGGGTTTTTTTTTCCCTCAATAAATTTTTATTTATTTTTAATTTTGTTTTTTAAATTATCATACAATAAATTTTACCTTTTTGTATGCACTTTTTTCATGCATGTAGATTCATGTAACCACTATACAATCAGGATCCAGGATCACCACAAAATCTCCCACATGCTGTGTATTTGTAATCACACTCATCCCCCACCACACACACACACACACACTAGCCCCTAACAACCCCTGATCTCTTTTCCATCACTATAGTTTTGTGTTTTCTAGAATGTCATGAAAAATGGAGTCATATCATGTTATGAGACTGGCTCCTTTCATTCAGCATAATGTCTTTGAGATTCACTCTACTTGTTACATGTGTCAATTATTTGTTCCTTTTTATTACTGAGTAGTATTTCATTGTCTGGATAGACCACCATGTGTTTATCCATTCTCCCACTGAAGAATACAGTAGACTCTCTGTTAATGGGAACTCAAGTAACCGGCACTCTCAAGCAACTGGTAAAAAATAGAAGAAATAATACTCCATTTATTTGGTGTGGGTGCTGGTTAACTGAGAGTCTATTCTATTTAGCTTGTTTCTAGCTTTGGAGATTATGAATAGCACTACTACTGGAAACATTCATGTACAATCTTTTTCTTTGAACAGAAGTTTTCACTTCTCTAGGGTGTATGCCCAGGAGTATATGGGATTACTGGATCACATGGTAGGACCTTGATAAGAAACCAGCACACTTCCAGAGTGGCTCTGTGACTGTACATTCCCAGCAATGTAGGAGAGTTACAGTTGCTCATATCCTCCTAAGCACTTGGAATGGTCAGGACTTTTACTTAGCCATTCTAATAGAGGCATAGCGGCCCAGGTGTGGATTTTGGGGTGGGGGTGGGGAGGGGCGGGAGGAGCCTCTTTGGTATCCACTGAGTGTTTCCTTTATACTCTGCAGGGTCAGAGGTGCTTTGGAACCCCAATGTCCTTGGGAACAGCTCTCCCCTAACATTCCATCTAGGAAGTTCAGGGGTGCCTGTCCTGGTGCCCGCTGGCCAAACCATTATCTGAAGAAGAACAGGAAGGGAGAGGTTAGAATACAAACAGCACAAGAAGCAGCTTCACAGGACCAGAGCAGTTTGCTTCTTTCTTTACTCTTGCCTTCTTTCTCCCATTTCTCCCTCGCTTCTTTTCTCTCAGTGGAAAATAAAGGGGGGTTGAGAGTTGATCTTTGTAATTAAAACTGATGTCTACCCTGAGGAAAACAAAATACATTTTACTTCATTGAACAGTGACAGAAGAAAAAAACATTCTAGCAAAAAGAAGTTGAAATAATCAAAGGATCTCTGTGTTTTTATCCAGATCACTCTGCCACCAGCTGTGAGTCTGATTAATGTCCTTGAAGCATCAGAGTCACTCTGCTGGCAGGAGTCCTCATTTAAAACAGCAGCAGCCAAAAATGCACACACCCCCAAACCAAAGAGAGTGGCTACAGTTATGAGGGGGATTGTATTTTTTCCGTTCTCCGAAGATTGGAAGAAAATATTGACAAAAGTTAGGATTTGGGAAATTGATAATTAAAACACATTTATGAAAAAGTTGGGGAATGCAAACTGCAGAAAGGTTTTAGTTGTTGTTTTCATCCTATTTTAGTAGCAATTTTGGATGAAACTATGCAGAGCTAAAGAATCATCTCAATCTAATTAAATGTGCCTAATGGAGCTCCATATCTTCATGTTTTATGACCATATGATCACAAAAAGATGTATTAAATTATAATACTTGCTTGATAGCTCTTTGTATTGTCAAGTCATGATTACCTTGAGTAAGAGATAAATAATAATAAATTGTTGTAAATGAAACACTAGCCTTACTAATCTTTTCCAAGAGATTCAAGTAAGTTTATATGAAACGTTTGGGGGAGAAGGTTATAGGGGGCTGAAAGGATTTATCAGGGAAAGAAGTTTGATATGGATTGCCAAATTTTTTAATGGTTTTTTATAATCATTAGCATTTATAAGAGTATACTTTCTAATAAGTTCACATCATAAAATTAGCTTTGAATTTTTTCCAATAAAAAGTGGGAAACTCTGATTGGCTCTTTTTTTTTTTTGTTTTTTCTTTTTTATGTCTTTAGCTATAGTAGATCGCTGGTATCATCTGCCTACATTTACTTATTAATGGGAACATAGTGTGCCTCCTTCCCTCTAAGTGCAATATAGCACAATATTCAAATATCCATCTCTCAAATTAAATGCACTTTCTCATCTACAGAGTAATAAATTTCTCACTGAACTAAGAAGTCATAAATATTTGGGTGTCTGGCAATATAATGTATCTTGCAATAATTCACCCTATCCTTTATTTTCTTCAAAAATTAAAGTCATCATTTTTATTAATGAATTCCAATTTTCAAGTCTCCAGATTTTATTTAGATATATTTTCACAAAGCCTATAGAAATAGGAACCTGTTGTTTTAATTCTAGTGGAAAGATAACCTTTAGTTTTTAGAGGCTTAGTGTTAGTAACAGACTCCTCACAGTTGCTCACCACTATAACCTTTGTGACCTTGGCTATGATGAAAAGAACATGGGTCAAGTACTTCACTATCGGGGATGTGAGAAAGTAATATTTAACAAATACTTATTGAATAAATGAGTGGATATACTATTTTATTTCCACTCTTTCACTCAAGATTGCTTCACAGATACTTTTCCCAGATGTATATAGCTTATATATTTCAAATTTCAAATTATTTTATTTTATTACAATACGATTTCATTCTTAGCTTACTCACTTATAGTTGGGGAAAAAAGCCATTTCCACATCATCTTTGTACACACAACTGTTTTTTCCTTTAGAGTTGCATCTTGAGGGTACTGATTCTAAAGTTGGAATTAGCTTTCTTTCCATCACCACATATTTAAGCTGACTCTGGGTGGTGAAAACATATTGTAACACATAGACAACGTACTATAAAGTTGTATACCTGGAACCTATGTAATTTTTACTAACCAATGTAACCCTAATAAATTGAACAATAAAAATATATAAACAAACAAATAAAAAGTTGGAATTACTGGGTCCCAGGTTGTAATCAATGTTCTGATACTTATTGACTCCTGCAAGGTTGTTCTCTAAGCTTATTGTGCTCATTTATAGGAAGTCATAGGATTCCTATTCCAACTCCTGCCAACAGATTTATTATTTTAATTTGTGTTTCCTAGTTTGGTGTGAGATGGCACTTTCTATTTAAATGTGTGTTTCCTTCATTGTCTGTGAGACTGAATACTGTTTCAAAGCTTTTTGTTTTAGTGTTTCTTTGTGTAAACTGCATTTTAGTCTTGTCAAGTTGAGGTTTGGTATTTTTGTAAAGGAATTGAAGCAGGTATTTCTGATAGGCTTATATTCATAATATGGGGGGAATTTATCTTGGTCTCATTTTTGTCATAAAGAATTATTTTTATGTTATTAAGTTAAAGCCATTAATAGATGATAAGAATCAAACAAATAAACTCTAGCTCCTCTCCAGAATTAAAATTTCCTCCCACCCTCCACCCCTCCACCTCCTCTCCCACTTTCCGTCTCTCTCTATGGTCCTTTTAAACTTTTGTTGGTTACTTTAACATCATGTAGAAATGTCTGTGAATGTTATATGAGGAAGTATATGCAGGAAGTAAAGAAGGAATATTATGGCTGTTTGTGGTCTGCGCTGCCAGTACCCTTTCCCCAAGATGGTCTTTTTCAAATTACAAGGTCCATAGTCACTTGATTAATTTCTACCCCTACTTGCTTTTTCGTGATTACTCCTATTTCCTCAAAGTTGCATATTCTCCTTACTAATCAATTTATGACAGATATAATGATTTATTTAAGTTAAATTTCATCTTGAAGATACACATTAAAACCTATTTTAATGAATTTTAAAATGTTATAAGCCAAAATATAGAATGTATTCATATTTACTCAGGCTGTGTTAATGAGTTAAGGTCTTGCTGTTGTTTCTTGTGCGGGGAAAGGGCTAAAGAATTGTGAGGGTTCTGAACAGGTTAAAAAATAATGACTGTAATAGCCTGGGGCACCCAGATTTCAAATACCAACTGTTTTTCCAACACCTATCTGGAAATGTGTCATGTTGTCCGGCTTCACGGAGCACACTGAATAACCAAGCTGCCAAATAATTATCTTTGGAGATAACTTTGATTGCCATTCACAAAATCCTACTTATTTTAAACAGTACCACACACAGAAAAACATAATGCATTGATATTTTTAAAATATTTGGACTATATATTCACCACATATGATCCCCAAATCTTCCAGCTTCTCATGTGGCTTGGTCAAATAAATAACTTTTAAAAATGACATATACCGAAATATAAAATTTTTCTCTAACCAAACTACTGAAATAAGGAACAAATTTTAAGTATCTAGTCATTTGATTTGTGGTTAAGTCAATCAGGACCATCGTAGGAAGCAGGAAGCACATTCCACTGTGAGTTCAGGAGAATATAACACACAGGGAATTTTACAGAAGCTGACAAGGGGTGTTGAGGACCAGAATGGTGAGGGAGCAGTGTTAATAGAGCCCACTGGTGGGAGAGAGACCATCTAACAAGAGCTGACCTTGGAGACAGACGTGGCTCTGGCAGATACATGGCATCTAAGCAGGAAGGCAGCTTGGGGAAAACACCCTAGCCTCTTTCTCCTCTACATCATCTGCCCTAATGGCGAAAGCCAACCCAAGTCAAAGGGTCAGGCAGCCTTAGTGATGTGGTCTATAGGAGTAGACCCTCCTGCCAACTCCCTAGTCCAGAGCAGAGCAAAGTAGAAAATGGATTTAGGTCCCAATGGAGAATAATTAGCATGGACGAATTTTGAGATTCCCTTTGTAGAAATCTATATTGGTAAACACATTCAGAAAACCTATATACAATAGAATTATTTGTATTTTGTTTTCAGAATCATTTATCTTTTAAATAGATTTCTACTTGCATTGCTTGTTTCAAAGGAATATATTTAAGATCCTTTTATATTATTTGAGTGTCAAGAACACGTAAAGGATCACACATGGGCAATAGCTTCACCCCAATAACATGCACCATCCCCTTGTAAATTATAACTGCAGACTCCAATCAAGAAAAATGTGGGGAAGCCGGGATAGCTCAGCAGGTTGAGCACTTGTGTTGCAACTGCAAGGTCTGAGAATTGAGTCCCGATACTGGCCCTTACAAACCCATGTGCTGGGCTGCATAACAGCTGGTAAGCAGCAGGATGGTGGCGATGGTTCTTACCTCCCATGCTAGGAGGCTCCTGGTTCAATTCCCACCCCACATGGCCCCACACCCACCTGTGTGGAATGAAACCATGTCACAACTAATGGTGTACAACTATAGAGAATGCTCTGGACCCTCACCTCTCTCTCTCTCTCTCTCTCTCTCTCTCTCTCTCTCTCTCACCTTCTCTCAAACTATAACATAAATCTTAAAAAAAAAAAGGAAAATGTAAGATAAGAACTCAAAAAGAACAAAAACTAAAACGTATCCACTGCACCTTGCATATTTATTTATTTTCCCCTTTCTTTAAAATTTCAGTTTGTGTCTTCTTTCTTGAAAAGTATCACATGGTTTCTAAAGGATAAAAGGATCATTCTATTAATTTTTGGGAAACAGCACCCTCTTCTACACAAGGCAACCATTGACTAGTACAGTCCTGCAGGCCAACATTCTGAGTCATCTTCTCATGCTGGATTTAGCATTTATTCATTTTTTAATTCAATTTAGCCTTCTCTTTGAAGCTGTAAGACTTTGGTTTTAATTTGCTACAGATTTTCATGCTGAAGCACTGGTACTTTGGGATGTATCGCCATTGGTGGTTGAAAGTTATTTTCACATATTTATTGATTAGAGTGGTGAATTTCTCCTCCTTATGATAGGAAACAGCATAAAATATTACTCAAAGAAGGTAGCTAACATTCATTGAACACCTATTATGTGCCACAATTTTTTTATCTTCCCCTTTGTTCTTTATACTTCATTTTATTTCTCAAAGAACTTTTGGAATAGCTTTTAACCAGTAACAATCCTTACAGTCACTACATGGTATAGGTGCTATTTTTTTAATTGTTAAATTTATTGGGCTGACATTGATTGATATTAATTACATTGTTTCTAGGTGTACAATTCTACATTACACTGTCTATACATTGCATTATGTGCTCACCACCCAGAATCAATCAGCTCACTTTCCATCACCATGTGTTTGATTCCGCCTCCCTACCAGCTCTCCCACCCACCTCCCCCCTTACCCTCAGGTAACCACTAAACTATTGACTGTGTCCATGAGTCTTTTTTCTTTGTTCCTTTCAGTATTATATTCCACCTATAAGTGAGGACATAAGTTTTAAGTCTGACATTTTTTTCAGTGTGACTTATTTCACTTAATAAGATGTTTTCAAGGTCCGTCCATGTTGTCACAAATGGCTGTATTTCATCTTTTCTTTTTGCTGAGTAGTATTCCATTGTGTAAATGTACCACAACTTCTTTATCCAGCCATCTATCAGAGGACACTTTGGTTGATTCCACGACTTGGCTACTGTGAAGAGTGCTGTGATGAATATTGGAGTACATATATCTTTGCAGATTAAGGTTTTCAGGTTTTCTGGGTAAATACCCAGGAGAGGGATTGCTGGGTCATATGGCAATTCCATTCCTAGTTTTTTTAGGAATCTCTACATTGCCTTCCACAGTGGTTGTACCAAGTTACATCCCCACCAGCAGTGTATGAGGGTTTCTTTTTGTCCACAGCCTCTCTAGCACTTGTTATTTCTTGTTTTGTTGATTATAGCCATCCTAACAGGGGTGAGGTGGTATCTCATTGTGGTTTTAATTTGCATTTCCCTAATTGCTAGTGATGTTGAGCACTTTTTCATGTATCTGTTGGCTGTTTGTATGTCTTCAGGAGAGAAGTGCCTGGTCTTCTGCCCATTTTTAAATTGGATTGTTTGTTTTTTTGTTGTTGAGTTGTATGAGTTCTTTGTATATTTTAGATATTAGCCCCTTATCAGAGGCATTGTTTGCAAATATTTTCTCCCATTTGGTTGGTTTCCTTTTTACTTTTTTCATGGTGTCCTTTGCTGTGTAGAAGCTTTTTAGTTTGATATAGTGCTGTTCATTTATTTTTGCTTTTACTTCCCTTGCCTTTGGGGTCAAGTTCATAAAATGTTCTCTGAGCCCGAGGTCTATAAGTTTAGTGCCAATGCCCTCTTCTATGCACTTTATAGTTTCAGATCTTACGTAGAGGTCCTTAATCCACTTTGAGTTAATTTTGGTATATGGTGACAGTTCACAGTTTAGATTCATTCTTTTGTATGTGGTTTTCCAATTTTTCCAGCATCATTTACTGACCAGGCTTTCTTTTCCCATTGTATATTTTTTGCTTCTTTATCAAAGATTATCTGTCCATATATTTGTGGGTTTATTTCTGGGTTTTCAATTCTGTTCCATTGGTCTGTATGTCTGTCTCTCTGCCAAATACCAAGCTGTTTTGATTATTGACACTTTGCAGTATAGACTGAAATCAGGGAGTGTGATGTGTCCAGCCTTATTTTTTTTCAGGAGGATTGCTTTGGCAATTCAGGGCCTTTTTGGTTCCATATGAATCTGATAATTTTTTTTTATCTATTTCTTGAAAGAACATCTGTGGGATTTTGATGAGTATTGCATTAAATCTGTATATTGCTTTGGGTAATATGGCCATTTTTAACTATGTTGATTCTTCCAATCCATGAACATGGAATATCCTTTCATTTCTTTGTATATTCTTCAATTTCTTTTAATAGTGTCTTTTAGTTTTCCATGTATAAGTCCTTCACTTTCTTTGTTTATAGGTACTGTTAATGTCATTTTCCAGATGAGGTAAGGGCTCAGAGAGCTTAAATAACTTTCCCAAACTATAAATAAGCCAAATATTTAAGATAAACCTTGCTGTCTTTATGAAGATCATCAAAAATTAGGTGATCTTCTAATGTTAAACTCAATACCATGACAGCAACAAAATATGTCTCATACCACATATTGAATGCTTTTAGATTACACTTGTCAAATGTAATGGCATTGTCTTGGAGCACATCTGTACAAGGAGTTTTGGATCTCACACAGATAGACCCTAAATGACCCTTAGAAACTGAATCTAGGAGATAAAATCCTCAGTTATTCACTAGTCTTTGCCATATCCCTAGTTTCAGTGGCATTAGGATAGAAAAGACACAGTCCAATCATAAATATGTTGGGGAAGCTTGAAGAATTATTTTCTAGAACCATGTCCCTTAAAAGAATTAACCTAGGGAAGCTGGGATGGCTCAACCGGTTGAGAGCTCACTTTGCAGCCCCAGGGACTGAGGATTGAATCCTGGACTTGGCCTGTGTAGACCCATATCCTGAACTGGGGTGTGCTTCCCGTGTAGGAAGCCCCCAGTTCAGTTCTCGCCCCCTGGTTCGGCCCTTGGCTCGAGTGGGTGTGCCTCCCTTATGGGAGGCCTTCGGCCCACTTCCTGCCCTTAGCAGCCTCCACCCACCTGTGTGAAACAAAACCGTGTCCAGAACCAACAATGTACAGTAATGTGGACTGTTCTGGGCCCTCTCCCTTCTCTCTGTCTCTCTCTGTCACTGTCTCTCACTGTATCTGTCAAAAAAATAAAATAAATCTTAAAAAAAGAATTACCGGTAACCTGAAATTTTCAAGAGCATTTATCAGCTGAGAAACATATCGTAGCTCTTCAATTCTCAGATGCTGTAAAATTACCCATCAATTTAAATAATAGCTTTTCAGGGAGAAAACACTATCATGTTAAATATATCAATCACTTTCACATCCTGATTTCAGAAATGTTGAAATACTCGAAGAAAAGTACATGTTAGAAATGAGGAAATAAGGAGTTGCTTGTGACATCATTTTCTTAAAGTAAGCTTTTTTTTTTTTTAAGTCAGCTGTATCCAGATGATATTCTGCAACCAAAAAGGAAGGGAAAGCCTGTTGAGCGTTGATTGTGCTGCTCTTGATGACTCATGTAGACCGTAACTGGGGTAAACGAATCCTGATGGGGTCAGTGGGCTTTCCCAGGGTGATTTAGCAGACCTGGATGAAAGTTATGACTCTGCCATTACGTCTCTGGACTTCTCCATGGTGCTTTCATATGGCAGTAGTGGAAGGCCTATCTTGAGGCTGGTGGCAGTTTAAACACGTGTGGGGTTCCTTGCCTGGCATGTGGTCGGGACTATGGCTGTGTGTTTTCTACAATGGATATATGACCTGCTGGTCTTGGTCACCCTTCCTGGCATTTGAACAGTATGAGTATACTAAAAAGAGTCAGAAAATATTACTTCCCTGACGCATCTTTCTACCTGAACCTCAGGGATTCCACAATCCTTCCCAGGTTTCCCCTTCTCTATTCACCAGCTATTTTCTGGGATCAGTAGGAGGTGTCCCTGGCATGGTGTTCTTAGTTACCTGGGGGGCATTTTCCACCTTCCTTTCTGCTGCTCTACTCCTGTTCCTGGGAGAAGCCAGTGACTTTTTGGGACCCTTTGCTACTGAAACCCCAGCATCAGTGCTCACGTTCCTCAGGGTTTCCCAGGGAATGCTTTTAGTTTGCACTTATACTTCCGGGTCATTCTATGGGGTATTTGTGTTCTATGAGGATAAAATATTTAAAGTGAAAACCACAACTTATGTCCTAGTTCCAGCTCAGCCACAAACTATTTGTGTAGAATCAATAAGCCACTGTAGCTAAGTCTGGGACTCAGTTTCCTCCTTCCTAAGATGAGGGCTAGAAGAACTCATTCCTTTGGTGCTTTCTTTCACACATACTCTCTGTGTTAAAATGATTTGGCTGTTGTACAAAACACCAAGTTGCATTTGTCATATTTAGAAAACATTAGCTTTAGAATATACTTAAACATATATGGTTCAGCATTAAAAATATAACCATGTTTAATGTTGGGAGAAATTAAATTGTAGGCTCCAGATGTGATTCTGTTCTCTGTAGAAGTATATATTTAAATCCCAGATTTCTAACCAGCCTTGAGGCAGCTGCCAAGATTCTTGTCCTCGCCCACCCTGTTTTGCTGTACCTGTTTTCAACTCTGTGTGGGATGAAGATTTTATGAAGTTGTTCCAGCAACGTTGGCTTCTCTGTCTCTTCTGTGTTCAGCAATTTGTCTACCCAGTTTTATATTACAGTTTCCACTGCACTTTCTCTATGATGTGTGAGCAACATTTAGTGACTAAGGAGCCCTAGTGTCTTAGGGATTTGATCTGAGAGCCCATCTTAATGGTCTTTGAATTTGAAATCACTGGGAGGCTTTGTACAGAGATCTCATAAAGCAAAATTATCCTTGTTTGATATAAATCTCAACATTCCAGATCTTTATTTTCTTTTTCTTTTCCTTTTCTGTTTTTCATAAGAAAGCCATAGGCAAAACCATAACATATTAGTCTTTTAAAAAGTTAAACTTTTGTGTTTTGAAGACCTGAGTGATGCTTGATGGAAAGTCACAGAGCTAAACAATGGAGTGTGTGAGTGGGCAGGGAAGGGGATGCCATTAACTTATTCTGCTAGCCTGAAATATATCTAGTTCTTAGATATTTTAGAGATGCACAGCTTTTTATAAAAGTTTTTTTCTTCTTTTATATTTTTTGCATTTCTATTTCCCACTTCCAACTCTTATATTCATCTCACTTATTTACATTAACAGAACGTACTGAAAATTGTAAACTATTTTACTCTTTCGTTTTCTCTGGAGTTCCTAAGTCTCTTAAAATCCAATCAGAGAGAATGTTCTCATAACTGAACTCATGGGAGAACTTCATATTTAGACATTGTAAGGGTAAAGTTCCCCAAACTAAAAAGCTCCAAAAACAAGATATAGAAAACCAAATATAGGAAAACTAGTTTCTCTATGAGTAATGATAATAGCGAATCTTATCTTTTACAGTAATAATTGCTACCATTTATAAGCACCAGTTACATTCCAGACTCCATCTGCTATATATCAATATAAACAAAATTAAGTTTTGTTCATTTGGTTGTGTCACACAAAAAAGGCTGCATGGATTTTTCCAAATTTAGAGAGATCTGATTATAAATATTGACTCACTTGCTTTCACTTCGTTTCCTCTGTGAGGCCAGGCACAGATGCAGTCCTCACCCTTCAAAGAAACAGAGGGTAGGGTCCAACCAGAGGCTCACAATGCCTGCTGACACAGAGGGACAGGACATGGGAGAAGCATATGCTGAAAACTCAAACAGTGGTTATAACCAAGAGCCCAGGATGAAAATCATGGGGCCAGGTGCTCTGAGTGAGGTACGTTCATCTTAACTTGAGTTGTTTATCACATAGATAACTCTATATGATGTGTGCCAGAAAGAGGAGTAGGAATTTTTTTTTTTTAAGATTTATTTTATTGTTTGAGAGAAGGTGAGAAAGAGAGAGAGAAAGAGAAGGGGGAGGGCCCAGAGCAGTCTCCATAGTTGTACATCATTAGTTTTGATATGGTTTCATTCTACACAGGTGGATGTGGGGCTGCTTGGGGCAGGAACTAAACTGGAGGCCTCTTGCATGGGATGCGAGAACCTTCACCACTGAGCCATCCCAGTGCGTACCAGTTGTGCTGCCATTCAGCATATGGGTTTGCATGGGCTAGGGCTGGGATTCGAACACCAGACCTTGTGATCGTGAGGCAAGTGCTCACTTCCTGAGCTATCCCAGCATCCCAGGAGCAGAAAATTTTTAACAATAGTTAATGAATCAAGCAATGCTGGAAAAGCTAGACATTTCCTGTGTTTGTATAATACCTATATGTGAAAGAGTGTGTGTATATATACATATTTGGTTATGGTTGTATATACATGTATGTGTCCATACACATGTAGGCAGTGTATCTATACATACTGGTATGTGTTCTTGAGTATGTATCTATTATGATGAGTGAGTTTATACATGTGTATAATAGTATATTTGTATACAGATTGTATATGAATGCATCTATACTTATGTAGGAATATGTATCTATGCATGCATGTGCCCATACATACATGTATGAGTATCTCTATACATGTGTGTATCTATATATATGAGTATCTATGTATAAATATGTATCCATGTATGGGTGTTTATATCTATATACCTGTGTATTTCTGAACATTGTGTATCTATACACATGTGTGTATATCTTAGCTGTTAAGAACTTAGACAACAGAGTAGGAAAGAGCTGGGTCCAAAACTCCCCCATCATAAGTGTATGACCTTGGGGAAATTTCTTAACCTCTTTCTCTTTCAATAACCTCATCTTTAAATTGGAAATAATAACTCAGGCCTCAAAGACTATAGTGAGGGGGATATGGAAAATGTTGGCAATGCTCTGGATTCCAAACAACTGAAAGTAATAGTCATTATGATCATCACCCTTATCATCATCACTAATCCTCACATCCAGAGGAAACCGAAACTGCGAGAATGAGACATGTCTCTCCAATGACATAGGTGGGATGTAGGAGGTCCAGGGTTTTAGCCCAGGTCAGTCTGTTTATTGCCCAGAAATATCTGTTAGACTGGGCATAACTTTCCTGCTTTTCTACACTATCTGGAAAGAACAAGTTGATCAGTTCCAGTTATGAGCTGTACACAAGGTCACACTACCATTCGTGGGTGAGTGGGACTAACTTGCACTGTTGTTATACCTCTCTAGTAGAGAGCAGAGGAGAGGCCCCTGCCCTGGTGGCAGAAGGGGCTTCAGAGTCTGACAGGCCTGATTCTGAACTCTTAATGTATCACATTGTATGATCTAGGCCTAGTTTTGGTTTATTTTTGTTTCTTGCCCCCTTACCTCTTTGTATGTTTTTAGGACCTCAGATCTACAGGAGTGCACTACTAATAATCTTTGGTTAATGACACTCATCAGTGTTACCTCTTTATTTACTTGTTTGATTATTAATTAGACATTTTAAAGAATGCAATAAGCACCTACGAGAACACCTCCCAAACAAAAGCTAGTATTTTGACAGTAACCTTCTTCTAACCATTGGACTATTCCTTTATTTTATCCTCTCTCCACCTATAATATAATGACCTCATCCTCAGTCTCCTGTTTGTTATTCCTGTACATTCCTTTATATGCAATGTTATTGCATTGTGTTCTGAAAAGCACACTTTTCATTATGATTGTCTTTAACTTTCTAAAAAAGGACATAATGTTGCATATAATCCATTGAGGGTAACTTTTTATTGGGAAGATCCATCTATCTTGTAATATGCTGTACTACATTTCGTTCTATTCTTTAATATTCTAATGTGTAAAACATACTTTATTTACATGCTTTCTCATTGATAGACATTTGAGTGTTTTCAGGATTGTATTGTCGTAGAGAGAGCTGTTTTCATGTTGTTGAACATAATTCTTCATGCACATGTGTGAGAATTTCTTTTGGGTGGGAATAGAAGTGCTGGATTGCAGGCTATATGAATGTTCAACTTTAGGAATTATAATACAATACAATACAATACAATAAAAATTGTTTTCCAAAGTTGGTTGCTCCAATTTTCACTCTCATTGGAATGTGGATCCACAGTCCTTTAACAGTTGGAATTGTTAAACTTTTTCATTTTTGCTAATTGAATGGGCATAAAATAATTATCTCATTGGGGTTTTATTTTCCATTTCTCTGATTACTAATGATGCTGAACACCTATTCTTATGCTTATTGATATTGTGTGTTTGTTCTGCCGTGAAATGTATATTCATGTCTTTTGATTACTTTCCTGTTGGGTTGTTTGTGATTTTCTTATTGGTTGCTAGGAGATGTTGGGAAAATTACTTGGTCATTTGGAGATAATTTCTGTGTCTATAAAAATGGGGATGATAATTCAAATGTTCATAGGGTTGATATTAGGATTAAATTAATGTTTACATATGCTATTGTGTGAACACTAGCGTATAACATAGTAGACAATCAAAAAAATGTTAGTTCTTACTCCCTACTAACAGAGTAGGCTCCACTCCCTCTGGAGCTTCCATTTTGTGGACTGGCTTTGTCAGAATTTACCCCATTTGCTTAATTGAGAATCTCTGCTTATTGGTGTAGTCAGTGGAGCCCTACCAATATTATTGTACTTTAGTGAATAAAGACAGTTAAGTGAACTCAGACCCCCTTGGAGGAAGTAGGAGAAAAGAAAATGGAAAAGATTAGCTTTAATGGAATTCTTAGCAAAAAGAAGGGGGGTAGGAGAGGAATTAGTACAATTATGACATTGATCTCAATAGCCTGGGCTGTAGATATTTGAAGTGTGTATTAATATGGCAATTGAGAAAACTAAGGATGTAAAAAAATATCCATAGACATAATTAAACTGAGAAGGCAATACCAACCAATTTCCAGTACCTTTGACACAGGCTTTCTGTTTGCCTGCTACTTCCACAGCACTTTTGAGAGTGCTGCACAGTCATGCAGAGAAGCTATCCTGGGGAGCAGGGAAAATATCAGAAGACTCTGAAGGGCATCGTCAAATGCTGTGCAGCTCTTACTTCCAGTTCCTGGCTTGGTTTTGAGTGGGGATTTCAAGCAGACGATCTGGATGTGACCATAGAACAATCGCTTTTACCATCCTGGATCTTTTTGTATTTCATTGAGACTGTTGCTGGAGGAGTAGAAGCTGGAATGCTGGTGCTACAGTAACTGAAATTGCTGCACTGCAGCATGCCATCTCTCATCTGTCTCTATCTGTGCTCAAAGTCCCTCTTAGGATTTGGAGGTAAAATTTTTCTATTCCTGACATTAATGTATCCTTATGAGAAGTGACCACTTGTAGTAATTACAACTCTGAATTTGGTAAATATTTAAGCAAGTCTATATGTAAATTGGACCAGGGAAATATGGAAATTATTCTTTAGTGCATGATGCCTCTTAAGATGTTTGTCCGTTTATGCTATGCTAAATGTTCAGTAGTTGTTCTCTGGTTTGAAAGCTCTGCTTTTCAGTTTTTAGTAGGAAAATCTAGACTTGAGAGCAGATGGAGTTTAGCTACAATGTCATCTCACCTTTCCCTTTGTCCTTCTTAGTACATGCCAGTGTACTGATTCATCAGAAATTCTCTACTCTAAGGACACATGCTTAAAGAGTTTGGAAACAGCTTTTAGTTGTGAAAGCAACCTCAGCTTTAAGAAGTAGTTAAGAAAAGAGTTTGAATGCTCTTCAAAGACAAATATGCCATGTACTTATGCTTGGAATTTGCAATTCACAAATTTTAATTAGTTTTCCTTTGCTCCAAAAATTACACAGAAGAATGGTGAAATATGACACAAATTTATCTTGTAAATAATTGTAAAAACAACTTCATTAAAACATGGATGACACCTAAATCTCAAAGGGATGGAGCTGCCCATAGACCAAGCCTAGGAACCTATTTCTGGCTGGAGAGTCTTATGTACATCTCTCTCCCTCAGTGGCTTTTGTAGACCTTGTACTGATCATTGGGAAAATGAATTTCAATAATAATTGGTATTAGCAAGGTGCATGTATAACCGTAAGCTCAAAGGTTTTTCAGTGGGCTTTTCTCTTGATATGTTTTTAACAAAGGAAGTTCTTAATGTTTAGAAGGGGCTGCTTCTTGTCTGCCTCATCCTAAAGGACAGGGGGCTCTGGTTGAACAGAAATCCAACCCTCTTCCTGCCATCTACCAGATTGCTCATTTCTCTTAATTATTTTATTTTCTGACAGTAACTCTCAAAAACAATGCTATTTACCTGGGAGGTGAAGGTGTGATATTTTGAGTATCATTCCTATCTTTATAGCATATTATGTTTTCCTTTACATATCTAATTTTGAAATAGGTCTCAAATATTTTTTTTCAGTGAATCCAGAAATTTTTACAGAACAGTACAAAAATGACTTTTAATAATGAATGTTACAGAGAATACAGGCCTCCATTAGCAGAACTGTTCCAGTTTACAAAGAACTTTAAATGTACCTTTGAGTTGCAAATCACTAAGGAATTATTTGTACAGAAAACCAAAATCTTGCACCTGGATATATTTGTACCTATAGTTTTAGTCACATTTCATATGTAAGGATATAAATACCTAGAGAGATTGTGAATTACTCAGTTAAACTGGAAATAGCAGAACAGAAGGAAAGAAAAACAGAAACCAGGTCTCTTCACTATAGGCTGGGAACTTCCCCCTGTAAATTGCCACCCCTACCGCTCCAATGGTGGTCTAATTGAAGTAGTGACACGCACTGGAATCCAATGGAGACTGGTCAAAGCAGCTTAGGAAGGGCTTTACAAGTTGGACAGCAGAGGCTGGAAATGACATAACAGGCCATAAAAGTTGTGTCAGGGGTCCCAGGTTCAGTGGTTTGCTAGACGGACTCACAGGATTCAGCATACAGTAGTATTCACAGCTAAGATTAATTACAGCGAAATGATCCAAAGCAAAATCAGCGAAGGGAAAAAGTACATGGGGTATTTTTGATGAAACCAGTCAGAGCTCCCAAGGATGCTTTTCCAGTGTAGTCATGCAGGATGCGCTTAATTCCACCAGCAACAAACTGACAACACATGTAACATGTATTCTGCCTGGGATGCTTATTAGACTCAGTGCCTAGGAGTTTGATTGGGGACTGGCCACAGAGACATCCTCTGCCTGGTATCAAAATTCCAGACTCCCAGAAGAACAGCAGTGTTCAGCAGGAACTACTGCATTTTTCAGTGTATAAGATGCCCCCATGTATGAGATGACTTCTACTCTTCTATACACAAGGAGGGGGGAGATGCCAGGATAGGTGAGCAGTTGAGTGCTTGCCTCACAATCACGAGGCCTGGGGTTTGATTTGGCCCTGACCCATGCACCCCTCCCTGTATACTGAATTGAGGCACTGGGGTACCTTGTTGGCAAAGGTTCTTGCCTCCCAAGCAGGAGGGCCCTGATTCAGTTCCGGGCCCATGAAACCCCACATTCACCTGTGTGGAATGAAACTATGCCACAACTAATGATGTACAACTATGGAGACTGCTCTGGGCCCTTCCCCTTCTCTCTCTCTCACTTTCTAAAAGAAAGAAAGAAAGAAGGAAAGAAAGAAGGGAGGAAGGGAAGAAGGGAGGGAGAGAGGGAGGGAGGAAAGAGAAAAAGAAATCAATACATGGGTTACTCCCATGTATAAGACAGCCCCCAAATTTGGTCTAACAATTTTAGACAGAAGTACCATCTCATACATGGAGAAGTACGGTACGTTGTTGGTACAACAAATTGGGCGCAATGAGCCACCTGTACCAGCTGGGGAGACATGGGAGCCCTCCTGGAATTCAAGTTTCCAGATGAGAGCCAAGGGCCATCCTTGCAGGCAGGACGTCCTAAGGGTAGTGTCTCAGGCCTGCTGTGGTGACTTGTTTCTGCACAGGAGCTATGGTAGGTTGTTAAACATCTACAAGGACATCAAAAATAAGGTTAAAAGGTTTTGGCCGAGTGGAGTAGTTGGTAAGAGACTGGAGCCAGGAGACTTCTTCCAGCCCAAATCTCAGAAAGTAGTGTGAGAAAAAGAAGTGACAGATGTAAGAGATAGTTATCAGGAAGAATAAAGAGGGTGGAGGTAATGAACATAGAAAGAGGAAGATGTTCTCAAGTCTGAGAGATGAAAACCATATCAGGATTGTTTTGTTGGTAGTAGGACGTTTTGTTGTTTTTGGCAGGAAGACCAGCTGAACGGGAAGAGCAAACATTCTAAATTCTGGATATACTGGCACTTAGGTGATGGAGGAGTCATATTAGATTTGTTTGTTTGTTTGTTTATTTTTTACCATTAGTGAAGTACATTCAAGATATTTGTAGGTTACGTTTTTAAAGAACTGATTCTAAGATAAAGTTCATGTCCATGGTACATTCTTGTGCCATGTTTAGAGAATTAGAGTAAATCACTATTAGAGAATTAGTGTTGAGAGGGAATTCTGATTTTGCATTAGCTGTGAAGCTCACACTGTTATACAGAATTCCAACATGAAAATATTATGAATGTTATTAAAGCATACAGATATTAGGCAAATTTTTCAAAGAACCTAGATTAGCTTTGTATTCCACTTCCTACTCTTTGAAATTAGGTGATTCTTTGCCTGAGTTGTCTGACCTAGTCTTGATTTTTTAAAAACCTAAGTAGCTAATTTTTTCTTATTTGTTTGTAAGTATTATAGAAATAATAATTATTATGATAATAACAATTTCCTAGAGCCTTGTGTTCTGCTTGGGAGGAGGGTGCTGATTGATGCAGTTGTAGAGAAGGAGCATAGGAAATCGTGTCTGCCAGTGTACCGTACAGTATTGGGGGGCCTGCTAATCTTTGCACCAAACTGGCAAATATCAGCTACTGAGGAGGATCAATGCCATATCTCTAGCTATAGTGGCTTCTGAGAATCAGTACATTTCCTCTCTATAGTCATTAAATTAACTATTCAAATCCAATTTATTGGAGCTATATAACAATTTTTTATAAGAATATCATCACTGTACTTAGCCAAAACAATCTTTCTACATTTTTGGTGTTTTGTTTTGTTTTTTAATGAAGATTCTCTCTTACTTGTAGGAGTAGAAAATATAGTAACAGGTTTGTGATAATTTTTAGAATTCCATATGCATGTGGGACAAATGGTGATGTGGTGGTTGTGCAATAGTATGAATGAACTACTTCATAAATATGTATGGTAGAGATGACATTCTTATGTTATATAAATTGGATGAGTCAGGATTTTAAATGTCACCGTTGGATTTAATGTGAGAAGTTTCTTAACTAGCATTTTTTTTACTTTTCTGAGAAGTGACCCTGTAGTCATGACTTACTTTCAATTCCTTGATGCTTAAGAGTGAGATCTCCCAACCCCTGTTCTAAACTCTCAGCATCTCTGCATATGAGCCACACAGCAGCAATAACTGGAGGGTGGGGCACATGGGGTATGCTTCATTCCTCTTGGAGTAACAAATCAGAGGACTAAGATCATGAATAAGCAGATTATCCGACTTCCAACTACTGTGTTTGTTATTAATTTTAAAACTCGTGTCTTGCATTGCAGTAAAGCACATTTGAGATAGGCACCTCAAGTATTCAAATAGAATAAATGATTGAAGAAGCCAGGGTAAAAGAATACACAGAAAGGAAAAAAGTAAAGCCAGGGCAAGATGAATATAGTAAATGCATACCTTAGTGCCTTGTACAATTGATAGATGGAGATTGTGGATTTAGCTGTTAGGTTCCTAGCAGTGAAAGTGAAGAGAAAAACAGGGTCAGTGACTGATTTGAAATATCTGTAAAATAAAAACCCAAGTTTTTCTAATAATAAAAACCTAAGAAGAGTTTCTTCCATGGATGCACTTAAAGCAGGCCTAGGCAGACTTTTTCAGGGCAAGGGCTACTTCTAATTTTCTCGAAGTGTCATGGTCCGCTAGCTATTTATTTTTGCTTGCTCAAGTACATATAGCTGCTTCAGTTGTGAAGAACCATTCTTGCCTCTAGCAGCTGTATGTGTGCATGCAAAAAATGAGTTTATTTTATTTTTAACTCTACTACATAATGTGGTGTAATGAGGCATCTGCTATGAAGCTTTTTTGTTTAAGTTCAGGTGGTCACCCCAAAATTGTTCAGCAGTCCAACAGTGGACCACTATGGACATCTTCCCCAGCCTGAATTAAAGACTAATGTAAAGGACAATGACTTTACCAAAACCCTATAACAGATACAGCAAGACTGATATGGTTATTGATTATGACCTCATCAATATATGCTTATTCCCATGCTACACAAGCTTGAATAGAAGCAGTTTTCAAAGGGACAGTGATTTTAAGTATGCAGTGTGTCCACAAGTAAAATTCAGAAAATATAGGGGAATAGGTAGTCCCTATATTTTTCAGGCTATTATATTCATGAATATATTACTCCCAACTGGGATTTTTATAAGAATTATTAAACATAGAGTCTTGGTTTATAATCTCTGACTAAAACTGGGAGTTCATTGTTGCCAAAGTATTAATACTTGGGAGTCACTCAAGGTAGGATAGCACTAATTTTCTCTAATGAAATTTAAGGTTTACTCAGAGATGACATGAGGGAGGACCCACAAGCAGGGATAAAAATCTTCCTACAAAAATAATTCTGGATCCATTTTAAACCAACATGGATTGTGATTCCAACCCCGGTTACCTTACCTTTAGACCTTAAATTTGGAAAAGTTAAAAAGTTGGGCTAGGAATCATGGAACAACCATATGGCCTAGAAAAGAAATGGCATTAAAGGATATTGTGTTATGCCCACTGAAAAGTACATCTTAAAATTTATCATGCTGAAATGCAATTAACTATCCATGAGCTATGAATCTTTAGGGGCTTTTAACATTTGGTACAGAGAGGCTGGAAAATAAAGCCTCCAGAGATGACGCTTACATTTTAATTACATTCCTTCTCATTTCAGAATAGAGGCAAGCAAACCCATAGAACATTTTGCATTCCGTCTCTAAAGAATAATTTTTAATAAGCCAGCAAATGTGTTTGAAAATGGAATTTTATTCAACATTAACTAATGGTTCAAAGTGAGGACATTTAGAGCCAATGTGTATTTCTGATACTTATTGGAATGCTTCCAAATATGTTCAAAACCACTTTTCACATAGTATATGACTTCAGACAGCCAGAAGTTTTTCATTTTAACCTTTGAAGTATGCTAGTGTAATAGACAAGTCCATTTTGAAGCAATATACATATTAAAATTCTCCATGTGTACTGGACTTATATTCAGAAAGAAAAGCCATTTCTAAAAACTTGACATTTGAAAAGAGAAAATATATAGACTATTTCAATACAATGAAACCTATTTTATTTCAAGGATTTCAAAGTTAGATGGAAAATGCTGATAAGGCTTGCTTTCCATAATGACTTTAGTCTGCTCCTTAACCTCTGACATCTCTTGCCACATCTCAGTTGCCAAGCAACAGCAGAGAAATAAAACCTGTGTGAGTAAAGTACCCAACATAAAAATGGCTTGTATTCTAGAAGCTGGTGAAACACTTATTTGGAATCTTAAATACATTTTTTTTATGTTAAAAATGTAATAAATGGTAGTTCAGCACCCAAGCCAGCCACTGTAAGCCTGTTTAACTTACAGCCCTCTTGAACTATTGAAAAGCAGCACCTTTCCTATCCAGATTGAATAATTTGATGATTCTCTTCTCCAAAATGCCAAATTCCAGGAAATGAGAAAATGCCATTGCAAAAATACATGTTACAATGCCTTTGTATGAGAGAATGGTTTTCTTAGTCATAGGAACAGTTAGATGAAGCTACAGACTATGTGTTCTTATTTTAAATATAATCTTAACATCTTGCTATTTGAGAAAGGATAATATAAGGAAGTACACAAACAAAATTAAGAAGTGATCGTTGACAAACTGAAGGCAGAGGAGGATGTGTAAAATCTTAGACAATTTAAAGCACAGCTGTTTATTTATTATCTTTTACAATAGAGTAGTTAGACCCATCCCCCATAGATATCCTGCCCTATATTATACCTCCTTATAAAAGTTATAATAACCATCCCATAACCAACAAAATGATGCTCCTTCAGAAGACCCACTAGTGTACATTTTAGAAAGCTTGAATCATAAATAGTGAGCGTTCAAAAGAAAATAACATTGACTGTGTGTTCAAGGGGTATGTTTTCAGCTCTAAGCAAAGTTCCTCTCATTGGAGTAACAAAAACTTGACCATTCTTTGTAGCTAAAATTTACTGTAAAAATACTGTAATTCAACTTTAGCTACGATTTGTAAGATGTTGCCATGGGGAAATACATTATGAAGTCCAGCTAGGGACACCAGACACATTCCCGTCTCAGAGGCACTGAAAGTTAGCTACAGAAAGCTGTCTATTCTTGGGACATAGAGAAGTGTTTTTTGCCTTTATGGAAGGGAAATACACATCTCTAGGTTAGTCATCAGGGTGTTATGAACTCTGCAGGAAAATACATTTGGCCCAAAAGAGGCCAAGAATAGGCTTCTTTCTCTCATCCCTGTGGTGAGCTGCTCACTCATAATTAGGGGTATTCCTAAATTGAGGACTACTTTATATATCACACCTCAAAACATTTCAATCTAATTGGTATTAACCCTGACAACTCTTATTTGATGCTTAGTCATGCACACAGCAGTCACAGTAATTCCAAATTAACAGGTGAATAATTTACGTTAAACATTGGATGAACTTCATACAGTAGGTACCAATACACGCTGAAAGTATTTAGAGGCAGATGGTTCTAACTAAAAATGTTCTGTTTACCAAAACAGAGCGTGCTATTGTATTTTCTTATTCTTTCCTTTAGATTACTTCTATATCCACAGAACTAATTTTGAGTATTCTTTTTCTGGATAACTGAAAATTGTTCTAAAATGCTCTGCAGTCTTGTTGAAAGAAAATTTTGCCCAATCAAGTCTACAGATTATAATTAAGATATATTTTATAGAGAGCTGATTCTGGGTGGTGAACACATTATGCAATACATAGGTGATATACTATAGATTTGTATACCTGGAAACTATCTAATTGTTACCAACCAATGTCACCCCAATAAATTTAACAATAAAAAAAAAGAAAAAAAATTAAACTTAAAAAAAAAGAAGATATATTTTGTAGCATTGTAATGATGGGAAATGTTCCTTAGGAGATTTCATGACTAGCACTAAACTTACAGTTCTTCAAGTTTTAATGACTTCAAGACTTAGTGTTCCTTTCCTGGTTTTTCAGCTAGAGTTTCTTATAGCATTCCTTAAGTTTAAAGCATGTTGGGGCTATGCCAGGACTCTTTGAAGTATCTGATAAGAAGTGGTTAACACACCATAGCATATTCAATAACAATTTCTTTTGGAAATTCTAGGATCTGAGTAAAATATTGAACATGCTTCCTCCACTGGAGAGCCTGGGAATGTTTTCAATATATATGGCTAGGAAGACACCTTGGGGGAAGTTACTGCAACTTCCTTAGTCTCTCTACATGTTGACAAATAATCAGTAACACCCACAGATGTTTTGCATTTAATCAGGGCTTGAGTAGACCCTGGGTAGGGTGGGGAGGGTGGCTAGCAAATGTAACTGTACCTCTCAGGAATCTAGATCCATATTTCACACTTAGTGTTTCCAAAACATTTTTTTGACATATCAACAAAGCCTTTGCTTTCACTCAGACCTGACTTTTTTCTTTTTAAAACCACCCATAGGAATTGGTAGACACCATACAGTGGACAGAGATAGGAAGCTCCTGGTCATGAAGGGGATGGTATTGCACGAAAGACTTTTTGCTTATGTACTGCTATGGTTTGAAAAACTATGTACCCCATGCACATTTTTAAGTGCACATCTAAATTTATCTTAAATTTAAATGGTTACACAGTATGTAATTTCAGATATAATGTGTATATTAGACGTTTTATAATCAGACAAGTACATCACTCTTTTATATGGATCTTTTAAATACCACAGCAATGTGCTATCAGTTATCATCTATTTCACAAACATAGAAACAGTATTTTCTTTTACTGATATTTTGCATCATTTCTTTTTCTCCTTAAGCTTGTATTTCCATTCCACTTCCTCCACAGAATATTACCCTAATGTGGTATTTAAAAATCTTGAAAGCATTTTATTGATTACCTCTCATAATTCTCTACAACAAAATGGGTATAGAAATTGAAACTTGAATTTCATTATTTTATGTAGCCATAATGTCAAAGTTTTAAAAACATTTTCTGCATTAACTGATCATTATCATTATTATCAATATATACTTTGATCAAAATTACACAAATAACTGTAAACTATGACAAATATTAAACATAAATTGTAAAAAGTTATTGGAAATTAATCTTTTAATAAGATAGGCAGAGCATTTACTCATATGTTCATGTATCTGTGGGTAAATATTATGTACTGCTTAAATGAGACATGGTTCGGTGATACCTACCTTCCTCCCTCACTACCTCTTTTCTCCCCTCCTCCCTCCCTCTCTTCTCTCCTCTCCTCCTCCTCCTCCTCCTCATCCTCTTTCCTCTCTCTCTCTCTCCTTTTTACTTTTTCTCAATTTTTTACACAAACACAAGCAAAATTCTTGAGGTATAAAAGTATTGTACATGGAAGGATTACCATATAACAGCAAATATCCCCCAGTTCTTCGAACTAATCTATTAGCTACTTCATTTGTGCTTCAGTTTTATTGAAAGAAAAAAAATTGAACTTGCCTGAGCTGTGAAAGTTTTGTTAATCAGTCACCAAAGTAATTCCAGTCACTGAAGAAATTTACTTTGTCTTTCAGATCGTCCCTTTTTGCCCACTAGAGGTTTACTATTCTGGGACAATGTATTGTATGGATTGGGCATGGGGCTGGTTTGCCTTTGTATTGTCTAATGGGAGGAAGAGAGTTATGAAATATGAAGTAAGAAAGAAGAACACCAGATGGCAGTCACTTTGTCCGGTAGATCAGTTTGAGGATCTGAAGTTGAGAATCTGGAGACTGAACCCCTTAAAAACTAGACAACCTATTTTGTAAAAAAAAAAAAAAGTATGCTTCCAGAGGTATTCATACTCCAATTGGAAGACCCTTATTGTAGATAACAAATATTTCACTATGTGGTTGTTTGAGGGAAATTTTCTGATTATGAATTTAGTTGCTCTATAAATGTTACCACTGTTTGAAAAAAATAAAAAGAAAAACAGCCCTATTAGGTAGAGTTTCCCACTAGACAAGTAACATGTCTAAAGTCCACCCTTGAACAACCCAAAGATTAGGGGCACCGACATCCACAGAGTCAAAAACCCTGTGTAACTTTCAACTTCTCCAAAACTTAACTACTAAAGCCTACTATTGACTGGAAGTCTTATATACTGCATTCTTTTAAAAAAATATTTATTTTATTCTTTTTGAGAGAGAGAGACAGAGAGAAACAGAGAGAAGGGGGAGACCCCAGAGCAGTCTCCATAGTTGTACGTCTTCAGTTTTTGACATAGTTTCATTCCACACAGGTGGATGTGGGGCTGCGAAGGGCAGGAATCGGCCTGAGGTGCCTACCACATGGGAGGCACACCCCCACAAGCTGGGGGCCAAACCGAGGTCCTGCTACATGGAAGCTCGCCCTAGCAGAAACCAAACTGGGCAGCCCCCTCCTGTGGGAAGCACACCACGGGTCAGCATATGGGTCCTCATGGGCCGCGACCTTGACCAGGAACTTGACCTGTACTGAACTTGATCCTTGGACCTCGTGGTTGCAAAACAAGCACTCAACCTGCAGAGCCCTCCTGGAATCCCCAATATACTGCATTATTATAATAGAGTAAGCTAAAGGAAAGAGAATGTGAACAAGAAAAATCATAAGGTTCTTCTACAAGGTTTTAAAAATTGTCACAAATCTCCAAAAGATTTCCCAATATATTTCTTGGAAAAAAAAATATGCATATAAGTGGACCTGTGCAGGTCAAACCCATGTTGTTCAAGGGTCAACCATGTTTCTCCCTCCAAAGCGAAGACATTCTCTCTTATCTTTGTTCTTGTTACCCTGATATAGTAAGTACTAAGTCACACAGTAAATGCTCAATAAACATCTGAGCATAACCGATGGTAAGGGGCAGGGAAGGTATCAGAGGGCTTTGTCAGGATCTGAAGCAGTGATATACAGACTAGAGCTTTGTCATCTGTGGCTGAGGTGTGGGGATGGGATATCCTTAGGGGCTCTAGGGGGGAGAGCATTTGTGCTAGTGACCAATCACAGACAGGCTGTTCATTTCCACCATTGTCAATGTTGTGTCCATCATCACCACTGTCATAGTTAACACTGATTGGGTTCCTACATTATACCAGGCATGTTACTCTCTTTATATGGCTTATTTAATTTTTTAGTCATTATTTCTAACTCTACGAAGTAGGTACCCTGCCTCATCCCCTATTTATCTACAAAGAAAGTGAGCCTCAGTGAGATTAAATAACTTGCCCAAGGTCACAGAGATTATTTGAATGAGGAATAGAACCAGGTCTATGACTAATTTTTCTTTTACCTAAGCTAGTTATGATCCCTATTTTTATTGTTTAACCACTGTTACTCTTTAAGATACAACTCAGTATGGATACAGAACATCTTCCCTCCCCACTCTTCCTCCCTCCCTTCCTCTCCCCCTCCCTTCCTTAGTTCCTTCCTTCCTTTCTTCTTTCCTTGTTTTCTTGCTTTTTATTTTGAAATAATTTTAGACTTAATAGAGGAGTTGTAAAATAGAGAGCTTCCATATATCCCACATCCAGCTACCCCTGATGTTAGCAATTATGTAAAGATGGAACAATGATCAAAACTAAGAAATTGACATTGGTACAATACTTTAACTAACTTACAGACTTTGTTCAGATTTCACAGTTTTTCCACTAGTGGCCTTTTTATGGTCCAGCATCCAGATTCCATTGAAGTTATGCATTTGGGGAAAGAATCTTCATGGATGATGCCCCTCCCCTTAGAACATCATGTCAGGGGGCCTGTGACTTCTATGTGAATTACTACTAATGGTGTTAACTTTCATCACTTGATGAAGGTGGTTCTATTGTGTTTCTCTACTGTAGGGTTAACACATATCCTTTCATAAGTAAGATGTATGTGTAGGGAGATACTTTGAAACTTAAACTTTCACCCACTAATGTTAGCATCACCAGTGTGTCATGCCTGCAGCTATTATTCCTGTGTTTTTTGTTTGTTTGTTTTTCTTTTTGACCAAGACAGACAGAGACAGAGAGAAACAGAGAGAAGGGGGAGGGCCCAGAGCTGTCTCCATAGTTGTATGTCATCAGTTGTCAACATGGTTTCGGTCCACACAGGTGGGCAGGGGCCATGTAGGGTAACGGCTGGGCTGGGGGCCTCCTGAATGGGAGGCATGCCCCCTCAAGCTAGGGGCCAAACTGAGAGGCAAGAACTGAACTAGGGACCTCCAGCATGGGAGGCATGCCCCAGTTCAGCATATGGGTTCACATGGGCCAGAGCTGGGAGTCAGTCCTCATTCCCCAGGGCTGCAAAGTGCATGCTTAACCCACTGAGCCATCCCAGCTTCCCCTATTCCTGTGGTTTTCTAATGGTGAGTTTTCTATTTCCTTCATTTTACCCTGCAATTGTTAGTTGGAATTACTTTGCAAGGAAGAATTATTTCTTCTCCTTTTATTTATTTCTTCAGTCCCTTACTTATAGCACTTGGGATTTATGGATTTTCATTCTTTGGGTTATAATGCAATACCATTCTTATTTATTTTTTGCTCAAGTTGTTCTAGCCTTGACAACTAGAACTCTTTCAGATTGGCTCCTGTGTTTTATTTATATGCTCTTTCTGTTTTGTTTTTGTTTTGTTTTTATTGTTTTTGACAGAGACAGAGAGAGACAGAGAGAAGGGAGTAGGGGGCAAAGCAGTCTCCATAGTTGTACATTGTCAGTTTTCAACATGGTTTCATTCTACAGGTGGGTGGGGGCCATGCAGGGTGGGAACTGAACTGGGGGCCTCACACATGAGACGCACACCCCAGTTCAGCATATGGGTCTGCACAGGCAAGGGCCAGGATTCGATCCTTGGTCCCCAGGGCTACAAAGTGAGTGCTCAGGGGAAGCCGGGATGGCTCAGCACTGGCTTTGAAGCCCTGGGGACTGAGGATCGAATCCCAGCTCTGGCCTGTGCGGACCCATATGCTGAACTGGGGTGTGCTTCCCAAATGCGGTGAGGCCTCCAGTTCAGTTAAAAAAAAAAAAGTGAGTGCTCAACCCACTGAGCCATCCTGGCTCCGCCCCCCCCCCTCGTTTTTAATATATATTTTTTTATTTATTTATTTTTGACAGAGAGAGAGAGAGAGAGAGAGAGAGAGAGAGAGAGAGAGAGAGAGAGAGAGAGAGAGAGAGAGATACAGAGAGAGAACTGAACTGGGGGAGCTCCCAGTTCAGTATGTGGGTCCGCACGGGCCAGGGCCAGGATTCGATCCTCGGTTCCCGATGCTGCAAAGTGAGCACTTAACCCACTGAGCCATCCCGGCTTCCCCTCCACTCTCGTTTTTAAAAGTACTTCCTTACATTATGGTACCACAGGGTGCTGCAAGCTCTCCAAATGAAGCAAATCTTAAAAATTGATTACAACTATGTATTATACTTAAAAATTAAAGTTTCTCATTGGACATCTCATTTAGTCTATCACTAGCCTTTTAGAAGCTTGGCACATCTGAAGAAGAATTTACCTTGTATGATCATAAGAAAACCATAGAAGATAAGAAAACTATAGAACATAGTAAGTTCTTTGTTAATTTCCCCCCTAATATAAAGTCTTGGAAATTACAATACAAGGTATGGAATATAACATTCAAGTCACATAACAACACCTGCCATTGCCATTTAATTTCCTTTCAACAAGTGTGCAAATGTTCCCCTTCCTGATCAATGTACTTGAATAAATGTAGATTTTTGGAGTGCACTGGGCATCCTGCAGTGTTCTCTAGAAGTTATAGAATCTGCAGGCTTACTTGCCCGGTTTAGGGGAACTTGCACATTACCTGAGGCTTTGACTTCATTCAGTAACCAGTTATCTTTTCCTAGAGAACGCATTACGTTTGAAAAAATTTCAAATTAAAAAGTTATTCTTATCAGGTAGACTGTGCTGCCAAAATTGTTTAGTCTTTCTACATGTTTCTTTGAGGAAGTGTTTTCTTAAAATTTTAATTTTTTGGAAGCCAGGACAGCTCAGAGGGTTAAGCGCTCGCTTTGCAGCCCTAGGGACCACAGATCAAATCCCGGCCCCAGCCCGTGTAGACCCATATTTTGAACTGGGGTGTGCTTCCCACATGGGAGGCCCTCAATTCTGTTCTCACCCCTTGGTTCTGGCCCTGGCTCGAGGGGGCTGTGCCTCCCATGCGGGAGGCTCCCAGCCCAGTTCCCATCCTGCGAGGTCCCAGCCCATCTGTGTGGACTGTAAGGATGTCAAAAACTGATGACATACAACTACAGAGACTGCTCTGGGTCCTCCCCCTTCTCTCTCTCTCTCTCTCTCTCTCTGTCTCTGTCTCTCTGTCTCTAAAAAAAACCAAACAATAAAATAAATCTTAAAAAAAATAATTTTAAGGTAGGGATGAGAGTCTTCACTCTGAGAGTTACTGGATCTAGATTAGTGTGGATTGTGGATATTCTCCAGCCCATCACTTATCAGACTGTTGCTATGCCACTAATCAAGGGAACCTACCTAATTTTAGATTTAGTTTTAATCAGCTCTTGTGCTATTTCCATCTTTATATCACCCTTTTATGTAAACACCTTAGGTTACTTTCAGCATTTCTGTAATTCAGAGTTGCAGAAAAACCTAATCCAGCACACAGATTCTGAGAGGATTTGTAGGGAGAGAAACACATTGGGGAAGGTCACTGGATGTACATACAAGGGCTGTCTGGAAAGTATCCAGCCATGTAATATGAAAAATAGAGGCATTTATGGCTACATTTTTTTCCAGACAGCCCTTGTATATTTCCACATCTGGATGATATGATAGTGTTTGAGCCCAAAACCAAAATAAGATGAAAAAAAAATCAATAGGCAATATATAGTCTAATTAACATGTTCATGTTTTAGAGGGCATTGAGGCAAAATTTTACATATAATAACTAAGGTCATAGTGGGTATAGTATAATAGATTTGCTTGGGTCTTCATAGAAAAACTATTACGTGACAGGTGAAAGATATTTCATTTAGATCACATGCAAAGAATCTGAAATAGTAATAAACTGTCAATAATTATGTTTAATCTTAAGAAACTTTTCAAGACAGGTACCAAGTAAATGTCGTGTGATTGATATGAATTGCAAGAGCATTTCAAATTAAACCAAATAACTGTGAATTTATAAACAGTTACATATGTAAGCTCATTTTAGATGAATTATTTGGAAGTCAGAAAACATTCTCCCATAAAAGACTGTTTTAGTGGTTGGCTTCCCAGGTAATTGGACAGAAGCCTGTTTCATCCATGATACATTTGAAGTATGGATAAAGTGTAGTATTTTGATTACACTGGATTGCCATTTTTTGCATTGCTGCTATGAAGTTTTGCCTTCAGGGTCCTGTCTCTGGTGGCTGTTCAGTTATCTAAGAGTTCACAGATAGTGCATTATAACATTCTTTGGTGTTGGAAGTTTAGGGGCAGAAACAGGGACTTTCCACAGTTGAGGTAGATATTCCAGGGTATCCATAACTTTATGTCTCTCTTTACATAAAATGGGCATTAAAAACTAGGAAACTGAGGAAATTTTTCTTTCTCATTCATTTGTAAATGGAGCTGTTTATAAGTATAGACTTAATGAAAGGAGAACGTTCCGTGGTAGGAAACATTATCATCTAGTACTGACCTGCCACTATGGAGTAACTGTGCCGGCCCCAACATCATAAAAATAAAATTGTAGCCAAATATTTTGAAGATTACAAAGTCCTCTGCAGGAAAGAAAATGTTTATTCATTTCATAAGGAGTGCCTGCCAAATTATTCTTTTTTTGAAAGATTATACGGAAACACGGTCCTGGAAACTTTTTGCTTTAGGAAGTATCATTTAATTAATTGCAGATACTGTGCAATGTTGGCAAAGAAAATGCGCCTAAAGTTCAAAAGACTCATACTTGCTGTAGTCTAACGGCATTAAAGCACCACTGTCAAAGACTAAGAACACCAGGAGAATGTGAGTGTTTGTCCTGCAGTGCCCTCTCCCAGATAAGGACCCTTAGGGAAAAGTAAAGTAATGGGTTTTTACATTAATATTAATGGCTAATATTTACAATGTGATAACTATGTGCTAGGAGCAATTGGAAGACTTTAACACAGTGGATTCTCAAGCAACCCCATGAAGAGGGTGACTTAGGCCACATCTGCAACTAAGACACTGAGGCCTTAAAGGATAATTCACTGCACAGCTAGCTGATTCCAGAGCCAGGTTTAAACTCAGCTCTTAACACCTAGGCTGTGTAGCTTCTATATAATTAAGTATCATACACAATTATTCTATATGCTACCAGCTTGAACTCTCCATGGAAGCATAATGGTGCCTGGATAAAAATGCTATGAGCTGTTACCCATTTTCAGGTGTTTTTTTTTTTAAGATTTATTTTTATTTTGTTTGTTTGTATGTTTGTTTGTTTGTTTGTTTTTGACAGAGAAGACAGACAAAGATGGAGAAGGGGGAGGACCCAGAGCAGTCTCCATAGTTGTACATGATTAGTTTTAGATATAGTCTCACCCCACAGGAGGGCAGGGACTGAGCCAGGGCTTTTCCAGGTTTTTACCGGACTTATTTCTGCTTCCCATTTGGAATGGTGTCATCACGGTTCCTGTGGGCACTGGGGATTTCTGTACACTTGTAAAGACCTAGTCCAGCGACGTAGACCCCAGTTTCTTTTAATCCTGCATATTTGCTGCCACGTCCTGGTTTTACATTGGTTAAAAGGAGCTTGACCATTACATGATGTAAATTTTTTTTTTTTTTAATTTATTGTTAAATTTGATGAGGTTACATTGGTTGGTAACAATTAGATAGTTTACAGATGTACAAGTCCACCTCACATCATTCATGCATCGTATTATGTGCCCATCACTCAGTATCAGTTCCCCTTCCATCACCTTATATCTAGTGCCCACTCCCACCTCCCCCCACAACTGTCCCCCCGCTCC
>PVKE010009303.1:0-44480 GCA_004027555.1 Craseonycteris thonglongyai | reverse complement strand
AATGAAATTCAACAGTGGACATCATTCACAATGGTGAAATTCCTGAGGCATTGCCTTTAAAAACAGATGCAAGAAAGTGTTCTGTGTTATTTAACATCTTTCTGGAAGTTACAGCTGCTACACAGAGATACTGAGACATAAATAAAGAATATAGCAATTACTAAGTAAGTGAAGGTTAGATGTGTTTGAATTGGTTGCTTTATTGATCTCAGTGGCTCTCTGGTACTATACTTAAAGATGACACCTAGCTTTGGGGTACATAGCTGGAAATCCTAGGGCTTCCTTCATCAAGCACAAGGGTCAAAAAAAGCAAGTGGCCCAAATTCCTCTTTACTTTTTGTTGTGGGCTGAATTGTGGCCCCTCTCCCCACCACAATTCACATGTTGAAGCCATAGTGGTCAATACCTCAAAACATGACATAGGACCTTTAAAGAGGTAATTAAGGTAAAATTGAGTCAGTTGGGTAGGCTGTAGTGCTGTGGAACTGGCTGGTATCCTCATATAAGAAGAGGTTAGTGCACAGAGAAAGACATTAGACATATGAGCACACAGAACGACAACCATATGAGCACACAGTGAGAAGGTGGCCAGCTGCAAGCCTGGGAGAGAGGCCTCAGGAGAAACCAACCCTACCAACACCTTGATCTTGGACTTTGAATCTCCAGAAACGTAAGACATGAATTTCTGTTGGTTAAGCCACCAAGCCTGTTGTGTTTTGTTATGGCAGCCCCAGCAGACAATATATCCTATTCTCACTATGTTCTTGTTTTCTACTTGAGGTGCTGTGACCCTGACACCATTTGCCTAGCTCCCAGTGGTAATACCAAATCATTGTGACCCAATGTGGTGCACAGACATCCAGGGGACAGAACTAGGGAGACCTTTGTGTATCTCAACAACCCCAAGTCCACCCAAGGAGTCTGATGCGGTCCAGTTCCAGAACTTCTGTTTCAAGCCTGTTAGATGCAACTGATGCTACTTGGCTGAGACCACAACAATGATGTGGGAGAAGCAGGATTGTCTTTCCCAATTCACACTAAGCTCTGTGCTTCAAAATTCTCTCTCTGATGATGCAGCTGCTATGGCAAACAGTTGATGCTTGGAGCACAGTTGATTCTATTTCCAAAAGTCCAACTGATTTAGTTAATTGAACGAATGTGTTGCCAAATCCCAGATGCTCTATCTTCCTCTGACTCCATCAAGGGGTACTTAGTCTTTCAGAGATCCTGAACAGCTTTCTCTCGAACAGCTCTGGCAAGGTTTCTGGCACCAATAAGGCCAGAAAAAAAATGTATTTCTTAGTTCTGTGTAAGGCATTGAGAACTCCTCCCTAATTGACAGACAACATTCTAATGAGAAAAGCTGGAGGGTCCAATTCCTGAGCCAGAGGGCAAAGGGAGCTGCGAAAGAGCCTCCCAGTGTTGCCAAACCTATGTGAGTGGCCTGCTCAGAAATGGTTTCATTCAGCTACGGTTTGCACTTCAGTTATTCAGTAATGATAGCGTTTCTCCATTGATGAGTCCAGAGTCATGTAGAGTGAAAAACAAAATGAATTCAATTAAGAAGCTACGATTTCTGAACACATTCAACAAAATAAATGTCTTTCTTCATCTATCTTTAGAGCTAAAGTCTCACTCTTTAAGAAAAACTGCAGGAATCCAAACCCAAACTGGTAATCAATACCACATTTCAACTGAGAGTAAAAAAAATGTGATGTAGCAAGAAACAAACTGAGAGTATGATGTATTTGTTTATACACCATACATAGTGGCTTTGCCACTGGGGCTGTGAGCCATGTATTATGCACCAGATATATGCACAGGAACAAATTCTTCTACCTCTCTTTTTACTTGGTGAGATTCATTTAGCCTTAGATCCTTGATAGGGTACTTTCCTGTGAATGGTTCTTATAACATAATCTACTAGTTGAGTGGTATTCCTGGAAAAACAGATAATAACAACAAAAAAGCTGAAAAAGCTGAGAACTTTCTTTCTTTCCTGTTTTCACTATGCAGTACCTGCAGAGAAGAGGAAGTTAGTCCTGGCAGTGCTTGGGTTTAAATGGTTGAAAAGGCATGTACATAAATCCCTATAATGCAAAGCCAAATCTCTGGATATTCAGCAATGACAATGGTTTTTACCAATGACAGAAGAGGAAGGATACATATCAGAAGCCTGGTATGTCTTTTTCACCCCTGTTCACCTCTTTCTTTACTAGCCCTGCCATCTCAATTCTCTGGCCCACAATTCTGGAAATTCCCCCTAAAAGCCATATAATGTTAGTGTGAAATAAATTGAAAATACTCTAAGCATCTCTATATGTTTCAGATCTTTTTCTCTTATGTTTAGATTTTTTTATTATTATAAAAGTGCATCAAACAATTAGAAAGCACAGAAAAGCAAAAGAACAATGACAACAAACCCCACTATACTACCCCCCTTGGGACAAGCATCCAGCCTACCTGGGAGCATGTCCTTACACACTTCTTCTATGAAAATTAAATTATACACATTGCTATTATTGTCTGAGAAACTGTTCCAGATAACTTACTGTTGGACATTATTTGTTATATCTTTTTATTACTTAAATTTCTATGAAACAGGAACAATAAGCAAAAAATTAAATCACATTTATGGACATTAGAAAAAGTTTCTGAAAAAGTGATGAAACCACTTAGAGAAAAATCAAAGTTTATAAAACTATCCACCAGGATGTGTTCAAAATGACCCAGTAAATAAATGTTTTTGACTCAGATGTTTGATTCAATTGTCTTGTTACTTTAGGCCAATTTACCTTACGCCAATATAATGTTGCCAAAATCATGTATAACAAATCTGAGAAACTTTGTCAATTTATTTTTGTTTTTATTTGTTTTTAAGATTTATTTTATTGTTTTTGACAGAAAAACAGTGACAGAGATATAGAGAGAAGAAGGAGTGCCCCGAGCAGTCTCCATAGTTGTATGTCATCAGTTCTCAACACGGTTTCGTTCCACACAGGTGGTCAGGGGGCCGTGCAGGGCAGGAACTGGGCAGGGGGCCTCCTGCATGACAAGCACAACCCCTTGAGCCAAGGGCCGAACTGGGGGCCTCATACATGGAAAGCTTGCCCCTGTGAGAACTGAACTGGGATCCATACCCCAGTTCAACATATGGGTCCCCTCAACCTGCTGAGCCATCCTGGCTTCCCCACTTTCTCAATTTGTATCTCAATATTCTCTTCCCTTGATCTCAATTAACTTTCACCCTTTTCCTTGCATTATGTCTTCTCCTTCAGCCCATTCTAAACATGCCCCTGACTCTCTACCTGGCTCTTTTCCTAAATTTCTGACTATTTCTTCAAGGTCACTGCTGCTGAGAAATCCAAAAGTTCTTGGGTAGAAACCCATGTATCTATAAAGTGTATAGCACATACCAAACATTCCCACACCCTCAATATATCTACTATTATTTTTCAGCTTCTTATCTAAAAACAAGTATAACACGTATGTTGCATTCTCATTTAGGATTCAGAAAAAACATGAGATAAAATTTGTTTCTACTGCTTGAGTTGAAGACCCAAGATAACAGAGAATGCATGTGATTTCCCCAAAACAGAATTAGATTTTAAACACAGGTCTAAGGTTAGAATTTATTTTCTGCACCATGTTGGTTGCAGTATTTGGATGTGAGAGGTAGCTTCTGATAAAGTTGAAGGAAATTTTAAAAGTTGAAAAACTGAGTACAAAACTAAAAACTTGCTGAGTTTTCAAATTCCAATAAGGCAAATTCTTTCACAAACCTTAAATTTGTGAACATAAATAACATTCCTCCAGGCAAGGCAGAGCTATTATTTAGAAGTTAAGAAAACACCATCCCAAGCAATTGTTTTTGTGAACTTGGTTGGCATCACAGTCTGTGTTTTCCCAAAAGTCAAAGCAAAATTACTTACAGAGGCCCAGTTGCTCAATGTGGTATCACGTGTATTTGATCAAGTTTCACAGAACATGGAGGAGGTGCTCAGATTAGGATAAAAGGGGCCATTGTGGCTCTGCTGGACACCAAAGGCTTTGGATCTGATTTACCACAGAATGAAATCAAGACTTCAACAATGTTTCCAAAAAAAAAACCCAAAACCAAACAACAACAACAAAAAAAGAATGTTTCCTCTGTGGCAGTAATTACTCTGATGATTTACATAATCACTTACTTAATCCTCACAACAAAGCAGTGGGCTACACATTATTGTAATTTACAGATGAACAGATTGAGGCACAGGAAGGGTAAATGCCTTGCCCAGATCACCAGCTAATCATGGGAGAATTTAGATCTGAGCCCAGCAGCCTGATTTAGAACTGCCCTTGGCATTTGTTGGGAGCTACACAAGACAATTAATAAATTCTTTAAAATAAAATTAAATATTTTTGGTTACTATGAAATGTACTGTCTTCAGTTCATGTTCATGGGAATTCATTGGTCCATCCAGTTGCCTCCTTTGAATATCTTAGTAGGTAGGAGGGAAAATGATGTAATGGTTACAACTGTAGCTATCACCTTTCTCAAATCCTGCACGACCTGTCTTTGCAGTTTCAGGTGGCATACATCCTACATCATGCCCCCACCCCCTGCAGTGGGCCCCCAGCTCATATTCCAGAGTAAGGGTCCATACTGTGTTTGCTTGGACTGGAAGAGAAAACACTGAAGAATGCCACTGTGGTTCAGGGGAAGAAATCCAAACACAGTGGAGAGAGGCAGGAAAAGGTGCATGAAGGAGGTGACTTGCACCTCAAATGCTGGCAGGATTTCTGTCAAGAATGAAGAAAGGTTGATTCTAGTTAGTGGGAAAAAAATCTCATGGGCAATGATGCAGACAGGCAGACTTGAAGGGGTGGGCATAGCCAGGGACTGGAAGAAGTGGGTCTACAGGAATCCAGGGAAGGCAAGGAAGGAGTGCAAGAATGGGAGGGCCTTGAAACAGTGTGATTTGCAACTTATCTCACTCCTGCATACTTCTCTGAGCTTACTAAGCCCCCCGCCCCCAGCCCGGTCCCAGCCCCCATGTATATGGTTTTTTTACATGTTCTGATATGGAGAAATCCTCAACCTTCCCCCTCCACCCCTTCTAAAAGGTGATGAGTTGAAACACATAGTGGAAGGACACAAATGCCAAACTAAAAACTTTCAATGCCATATAATAGTGTGAGGAGAAGGGGGTGCTTTATAAAAGAGCTTCATGCAAGAAAGCAGCATGATAGGGATAGATATTAGAATGGAAAATCTGGTGGGTATCAAATGAACTGGGATAGGAAAGAAAGGAGGGAGAAAGAAAAAAAAGAAGGAAGGAAGGGAGGGAGGGAGAAAGAGAGGGAAGTAGGGAGGAAGGGAGAGAGGGAGGAAGAAAATAAAAGAAGGATAGAGGAGGCAGGAGCTCAGAGATAAGGCAAAGTGTGACTTTAGAAAGACAGGGGTAGTGGAGATGAAATGGAAGAAATCAGAAGATTTTTCCTTCGAAGTCTCTTCTTTAAAGGCTTCATTCTGAATAAACATAGCACTGTCATATGTCAGTATTGTTACATGTTCATTTTCCACACTCCCCTATACATTTCGCAGGGGAAAGAATTTCCATTTTCACAAAAGAAACTATTGCATAAAAATCATGCCAATATATGTGTGGAAATTGGTTCTAAATGAATAAATTCTGGTGCCCAAACAAATTCTTGGGGAATGAGTGAGAAATAATGGGATTCCTTTAGCATATGTAAGGCCCATCATGAATGCAATGAATTTAATTCATCTGAGATTATTTGCTGTGTTTTGGTTGTCTCAGAAGGTAAACAAGAAAGACAACTAATAGATTTGACCTGTGTCTAGTCCCCATCATGTATCGGGCATCGTGGTGAATGTGGCAGGGGGTGCAGTGGTGAGTAAGACAAAGGCCACTGATTCATGTAGAAATGAGTGAAGGGGCCATTGGAGTGGTGGGAAAATGAGGTCCCTCAAAGCCCATCCATTTTCAGTGCCTACTGAATTATCCCTTCATTTGTGATGCTATTGACGTGTGGGTGGGAGGCGGCACAGGAGAGAGAACATTTCAAAATGTTTAAGAGACTCTGTGGCTTTGAAATCTTCACCTACATATATTTATCAGTGCTGGTCTGATTCTTGTGTAAACTAATTACATGTGACACTCTCTGACAGGACATTCAGGACCCCATGTCCACTGCTGGTGACTCTTGACAAATGGAGAGAAACCACAGCACACATGTGGTCTTCTTTCTCTGTCCATGGGAAGAGGCACTTTCAGAGAATATGTGGGACAACAATTCTGGCCAAACCAGAGATGTGTGTTGCAAGACAGGAAAGTATCTGCAGGCCCAGCTGGTGATCCCACAATCTTGTCCAAGAATGACATTAGTTTCTATTTCAAGCCCTGGCTCTAGGTCTGTGGCATTGTCTTCTAAAGAGAACGTCAAGCAGGGGGCTATTTGTTCCAGGCAGTCCACACCACAGGCCCCAGTGTGATGATGCAGGGAAGAGCTGCACGGAGAATGAACACAGCCTTGTTGAGACTCTTCTAGCTCTAGTCAGGTTGGGGAGGGGTGCACAATGGATCTCATTTTGAAGTGACATTGTAGCTGTTTTTAAAAGTCTCCCTTCTCCATACATGTTATAAAGAGAAGCTGTTGGCTTTTGTTTCTTTAATAATGAAAAGCTAGTTGTGCCCATTCCAGAAACCCATTTATGAAGTTTTTCTTTCAAACAGTGACAATTTGGGTCATTGTGCCTCTCAGGGTTATAAACTCGAGCTAATTTCCAGGTGGGGCCTTGGCCAGGAAGCCTCCATTCTTCACAAGAACCTTGGATCAAGGAACCCTGTCCCTGGAGACAGGCTAAAGTTGTTGCTATTGGTCAGATCCTTGGATTGCAGGAGAACTATTTTTTCCACAAACTCAACACACGTACACACACACACACACACACACACACACACACACACACACAGACATACCCTTCCCTCCACACTCTTTTTCACACACTCATGCACACACACATACATACACACACCCCTAACTCACTGCCCACTCCTCTGTATCTTGGTGTCAGGGAAGCAGGGTGCCTTAGGGTTAGAGGCAAATACAGCATTTTTGTTTTACTTGAGGCATCACTTTATCTCTATTACACATAACCAGAGGCTTTGTCATATAGAGAAAGAAAACATCAGAAAAATGACAAGACTGGGGAAATTGATTGACTCTGGAAAGAGATAGATGATAGATGATAGACAGGTGATAGATAGATGATAGATGATAGATAGATGATAGGTAGATGATAATAGATAGATGGATAGATAGATGGTAGAGTTTGTATCAAGGGTGGAGAGGCCTGACACCCTTAAAGAGACTTCACAACCTGGACAAGTCACTGTACCCATCAAATGTTTGCTCACTGTGGCCTGGGCATGCACCAGATAAGTATTCCTAATATTCAAGGGACATCCTGAAACTCCATCTGACAGCAGGTGCAGTTTCTAAGGAATGCAATAGAACCCTGTGGTGAGGGGCCCCTAAAACACTTCCAGCTCTGACCTCAGGAGAGACCCTGGCATCTCCATAGTAGGCACTGGCTTTTCTAGTTTAAAAAAATCCTGCATCCAGATATATTTTTCCATCTCAGTACAAACTGGCCACTTTGTTTAAATATATACATAATCAGTCTCTCTTAACAGGGAACCACTTATTTCTTTGTTCATTCATTCTTCATTACTTTCAACTTTTCATAGAGTGTGATAGTTTTCCAACTGCCAAGTGTTCCTCAAGAAGAAATGGATAAGCAGAAGAGCTCTATATCTATTAAAGAAATTAAATTTTTAATATAAATTAAAACCGAGGAGGCCTATACCAAGACATGTCATAATTAAAATGCCAGAAGTTAAAGACAAAGATAGAGTACTAAAAGAAACAAGTGAAAAGCAATTAGTTATCTACAAGGGAGCTTCCATAAAATTATCAGCTGATTTCTCAACGGAAACTTTTCAGGTTAGAAGGGATTGGCATGAAATATTCAAAGTGATGAAGAGCAAGGAACTATAACCAAGATTCTCTATTCAGCCAGGCTGGCATTTAGAATCAAAGATAGATAAATAACTGCCCAAATAAGAACAAGCTGAAATAATTCTTCAATAATAAGAATAAGAATGAGAAAAACATGTATGATAAAATGTCGATAACTACATATCTACCAACAATTACTTTAAGTATAAATGGGGGGAAGCTGGGATGGCTCAGTGGGTTAAGCATTCACTATACAGTCCTGGGGTTCCAGGATCGAATCCTGGCCCTGGCCCATGAGGACCCATATGCTGGGCTGGAATGTGCTTCGCATGTGGGAGGCCCCAGTTCAGTTCTCACCGGAGTGAGCTTTCCATGTGAGAGGCCCCTGGTTTGGCCTCCAGCTTGAGAAGGTGTGCCTCCCATGCCAGAGGCCACTGACCTGGTTCCGGCCCTGCATGGCCCCTGCCCACCTGTGTGGAACAAAACCATGTCGAAAACTGATGATGTACAACTATGGAGACTGCTCTGGGTCTCCCCCCACCCCCCTTCTCTCTGTCTCTCTCTGTCTGTGTCAAAAACAATAAAATAAATCTTTTAAAAAATGTAAATAAATGAAATGCCCCAATCAAAAGAGGTAGAATGGGTGAATGGATAAGAAAACAAGATCTTTACATATGCTAACTACAAAAGACTCACTTCAGATTGAAAGACACAGAGAAAAAAAATAAAGGGATGGAAAAAAATAGTGAAAGTGCAAATGGAAAAAAAAGAAAAAAAGCTGGAGTATCAATATTATACCAAACAAAATAAACTTTCAAACAAAGACTATAACAAGAGTCAAAGAAATACCCAGCAGTTCTCCTTCTGAGTAGTTTTTTTTGAAAAAACACAACACACTGATTTGAAAAGACATATATACCTATATGTTCAGTGTAGCATTATTTACAATAGCCAGATATAGAAGCAACCTAAGTTTTCATCAATAGATGAATGGATAAAAAAGAAATGTTATGTGTATATACTGGAACGTTACTCAGCCATAGAAGAGAATGAATCTTGCTATCTGAAACAACATGGATGAACTCATAGGGTATTGTTATAGGTAATATGAGTCAGACAGAGAATAACAAATACAATATAATCTCACTTATATTTGGAATCTGAAGAACAAAATAAATGAACAAACAAAAAAGAAACAAACCCACATATACAGAGAAATTTTGATGGTGGCCAGATAAGAGGGGAGTTCGGGGATGGGTGAAAAAGGGGAAGGGAGTAAGAAGTATGTATTGGTAATTACAAAATAGTCATGGGGGTGTAAAGTATAAGGAAAATAGTTAATGTATTGCAATAACTATGTATGGTGTCAGGTGGGTACTAAATTTAACAGAGTGATCGCTTTGTAAGTTAAATAAACGTCTAATCTCTATGTTATACAACTGAAAGTACTATAATATTGTATGTCAACTAATTGAAAAATAAAAAATTAAAAAGATAAAAGAATTACAGTACTCAAAACAGTGTGGTATTGGCATAAAGATAGAAAAGTACACCAATATAACAGACTAGAGTCCAGAAATAGACTGGCACACATATGGGATGACTAATGTTTGAGCAAAGTACAGAACAACTCAGTGGAGAAAAGAGCCTTTTCAACGACTGGTACTGGAACAGTTGGATCTCTATATACAAAAATAATGAAATTTGATTCATGTACAATAAATAATTCACAATGCATCACAGATCTAAATGTAATGTCTAAAACAATAAAAGTTCTCTAAGAAATCATCAAAGAAAATCTTTGTGCTCTTGTGTTAGGCAAACATTTCTTAGCTAGAACACCAAAGGTACAAGATTTTAAAAAATGATGAATTTTACTTCTTAAATGTTAAAAACATTCTTTGAGAGACACTGTGAAAAAGAATAAAAAGACAAACTGTTACGGTGTGAAAATGCTTTCATAGCAAATATCCAATAGTAGACTTATATCTAGATTATGATGGACTCTCAAAATTTTAAAATAAGAACACAAACAACCAATCAAAAGAATCAGTAAAACATTTGAGCAGACACATCAGTAAAGAACAAATAATATATGAAAATATGCCAAACATCATTAGGTATTTCAAACATACAAATTAGAAAAAAAAAAAAAAGTGACTACACTAAGTGCTGGTGAGGATGTGGAGAAACTGGAACTTTCATATTACATTGCTCGTGGAAGGCAGGAATGGTACAATCACCTTGGAAAACAGTTTTTCAGTTTCTTTAAAAATTATGAAATTAAGGAAGCTGGGATGGTTCAGTGGGTTAAGCGCTCACTTTGCAGCCCTGGGGACCTAGGATCGAATCCCGGCCCTGGGCCATGTGGACCCATATGCTGAACTGGGGAGTGCCCCCATTTCAGTTCTCACCGGGGTGAAGACCCCAGCCCAGTTCCTGCCCTGTGCAACCCCACTCCCACCTGTGGAATGAAACTATGTGGAAAAACCAATGATGTGCAATTATGGAGATTGTTCTGGGCCTTCCCCCTTCTCTCTGTCTCTGTATCTCTCTCTCTCTCTCTCTGTCAAAAACAATAAAAATAAATATTAAAAAAAGAAAAATTATGAAATGATTCAGCCATCTCATTCTTAGGCAATTCTTCAGAAGAAATAAAAGCATAATTCCCCACAAATATTTGTATATGAATATTCATACAGCTTTATTTGTAATAGGCAGAACTTGAAAATAATCCTAGTGTCCATAAACACATAAATGGATAAACAAATTATGGTATATACATACAGTAAGACTGTATGAATATAAATCAATAAAAATAAATATTGTTACATGCAACATGGAGGAATCTCAAAAAGATTACACAGAGAAAGAAGCCAGACTGAAAAGGGTACAGAGTGTAGTTCTTCATTTGTATAAACTCCAGGAAATGTAAAATAATTAGTAGTCATAGAACATCAGTGGAATTGCTCGGGCAAGGGGATGAATAGTGGACCAGGTTACAAATGGGCATGAAAAAACTTCTGGGGGTAATGAGTCTGATGGTTTTCTGAGTGTATGTATAGACCAATATGTGCAGTTTATTGTATATAAATCATACCTCAATGAAGTTGTTAAAAAATAGAAGAAGGAAGTGAAAAAAGGAAAGTCTAGGAGAGAGGCCAAGAAAAAAAATAAAAGGGGAAAAAAAAGTATTGTGAAGACAGTATTTACTAGGATGAAAGTAGATGTGATCTGGGTGGTGGTCTACAGGTGACTGAGAATGTTCCAGAAGCTCTTCCACTCAATTGGTACTCTGAAGTCCATGGTGTCCATTTCAGCATGACCATACATCACTAATGGTAAGGTACTTGGTTCTAATGAGAAAAGGTCTTCCCCTTCTAATGCCCCTATCTCTAAGCCTGGGAAGAGCTTTTCCAATAGTGTGTGTTGTGAGATGCCCACATCATGGCAGAGAACTTTCTTATATTAACATCATTTACAAGGCCCTGTTTTCAGCTCCAGCTTATGTCTCAATGCTCTCACTCCATAGGTTTTATCTACAGTAGCCTTTTCTCTTTTCCTGAAATCAACCCATCTCCTTTCTGCCTCAGGACCTTTGCACATGCAGTTTTAGTGCTGTATAGATCTGTAGGTCTAACATAAATGTTACTGACTAAAAAGACCTTACTCTTTCCACCCCTGGACTAGATTTGCTTCCTTTACATTGGCCACAAATTTATTTCCCATCCAATACTAATTTAGAATGATAATGTTGCCTTAATAAAATAAAAGATGAGTTTTGTCCTTCCTACTTCATCTCATTTGCATAACAACTCCAAAGTTCCATTTATGTCTGTGAGTGAAAGCAAACATCAACCTGCTAATCTGCTGGGTGAGCCTGTTTCTGATCTCCGTGGTCCCTGTGTATCAGGTCTGGCCACCCTCCTTGACAATGTCACTTCAATGAATACAAAACACAGAGAAAATCATCTGCTTCTGCAGTTTTGGACTTGGGGATGTGGGAATTCTCAAGCTGCCTTCCTGATTCACTGGCTTGTACTGAGGTTGCTACCTATTGGATTACAATTTAGAAATCTTAGCAGGGACCTCAACCATGATACACAAACTCAACACAATTCCTGCCTGGAGCTGTGGGTTCTCTAAAATCCACAGGCTCAGAGTCCCAGCTTTGCCAGGAGTCTGTCTATAAATTACTTTTATAGAAACATAATCACATTACTGGAAAGTAATAAAGCCCTCCTGTTTTTGTACTCTTGCTATAAATAACCTTCTTATACTCCTCTCCCCTCTTCTTCCAAGCTACTCAGCCTTTTACTACCTCCTTCTAGATCTTTCTCATAGTCATCTCTTAGCTTAAGAACATGAAACGTGCTCTAAATGAAATAACATAACTACCAGACTATTCTTATATGTCAATATCTATCTATAGGGAACTAAGTTTGGAGGGCCAAAGAAATGTAAATACCGTGTAGATTTCATTTATTGAACTCTAATCAACAGGGACACTGCTGCCACCTTCTAGGTTCTATAAGGACTCTGTCTTTCATATAGGAATGAGGCTAGGCTTTATCCCCTATGCTGAGTGGCTGCAGAACACACCTTTCCTCCCTAGGACCCTCGTCCACAGAGCCCTGGGGGTAGCAGGGAAGTAGAGAGGGCAGCAAGTGGCCACCCCAGCTCTTCGTTGTTTTCACAGTGCCCCCAGCCTGCAGAACACCATCATCCTTCACAGGATGTGTGGAACTGTCTCGTTGCACTTTTCTCCATCTGGTCTCCCTCCAACAATGCAGGTCTCTGTTGCCAGAACAAACTGTCTGAGACTAAATCTAACCTTGCCACTCCCTTCCTAAAATCCTTCGGGGTACCCATTGTTCTTGGTAGGATAAAGTGGGAGATCCTTGTCGGAAAAACCAGATGTGCCAGGGTGCAGCCCTGCTGCTTCTCCAGCCTTGGCTCTGGACCCTTCCTGACTTACCCCAGGCCTCACCAAGCTGCACCTAGGGAGCCCCTGCCCGGCCAGTACTTCCCCATCACGTGGCTGCTGCTGTTGCTTTTCTCTCACATATTTTCTTATGCCCTTCTTCTACCTGAATAACTGCATACTCATCCTTGAGGATCCAAATATATGCATGCTGTGTGCTCCCCTAGAAGAGGAGAGAAACTACTCAAGGCAGGAATGAGCCAAAGTGGGCTGCTGCCTCAGGCAGAGGGCAGGGTGGAGAATTTGGACTGTCCTCTCTACCCACCACCTCCTGCTGGGCAAGTGGGGGTGTATTAGCTTCTAGTTCTGCTATAACCAAGTGACACAGACTGGGTGGCTTAAGTAGCAGAAGTTTATTTTCTCATAGCCTTGGAGGCTTGGAGGTTTGAGATCAAGCTATCAGCATGGTTGGTGTCCTCTGAGGCCTCTTTTCTTGGCTTGTACTTAATGTTTTCTCCCTGTGTCTTCACATGGACATCCCTCTGTGTGTGCCCCAATGTCCTCTTTTTATGAGGACACCAGTCATATTAGATTAGGGCCCAGATGAATGTTCTAATTTTAACATAATAATTTCTCTAAAGACCTTATCTATAAATAAGATTGTATTCTAAAATACTGGGGGTTAGGACTACAACATATGAATGTGGAGGGAGGGACATAATTCAGCCAATGACAGGGAGGAGGGGTGTCTTTTCTCTTCCTGGGTCTCAAATTAATCTCTTCATCTATAATATGGGAATTGGGGAAAATGTAACAGTTAATCTTGTGTGTACTTTACAGCTCTACATTTTTCTGGGTTACAAACCAGGCAACATGAAATAGGAGTGTGAACAATTAGATTCTTGTGCTTTCCTCATGAGAAAACAAACTAGGAGTTTCAGACCTGAATTCCCTGTGTTGGGATCTGGGTCCTGCCTCCACTTTTCTTACATGCATGTGTTACTAAATAGGGTCAGCGTACAGAGTAAAGAGTTTGCTACTGACCTTTCCCTGTCATGTGGGAAAGATAAAGGAGAAAGTTCAAGAAGGTAGGAGGTGGAAATACTCAGATTTTTAACTGTTCCACAAGGCAGGAAGCGAGTATGGAATGGTGGAGAGAGATGGAGAGTGAGTGGAAGGAAGAGAGGAACAGCGCTCATTGTGTGTCCACGTCTTAAAAGGAGCAACGAAAGCCATTTGAGATCTACAGCAGCCAGACATAAAAGTGGCTGCTCGGGAGAGGCTGGGATCCTCTCTTTTCTTCTCTCCAGCCTTTCATGTGACCCTAGCACATGTTCCTATCACTATGAGAGAGATGTTTTCCTCTTAGTGATAGGGGACATTCCTGAGGGTGCCTGGAGTTGCAGGCTCCTGGCCGTGAACAGTTTTGGGGGGTTCCCTGAGTCGTCCTAGCCAGATGTCTGATGTAGGAAATGTCAAGCATGGAGTCTAGGACTGTGGTGGTGTGTACTCTTGGAAAGAAAATGTTTCACATTCCTGAAGAAAAGGCTCTAGTGTACTTACCTTTGAAACTACTTACAAGCATGTCCTGAAGGATTGGAAGGCAGAATATCTTGGTGCTTTTGGAGACAAATAAAACTCTCTTTTCAATTTCAGGTCCAACTCTAGAAACATTGTCCTCACAGTGGCCCAGGGATTGAGAGTTTCACCCTGAAATGTATGCATTCTGTCACACACAGTGTTTACACATCCCTAGCCTTATAAATGCTCTTTATTGATCTTTGTTCAAGCCTGTGTGTGGACAGAGCACAGAACACTCAGTTATGGTTAGGACAAAGGAATGGCTAGGTTGGCATCATACAGCCCCTGAGTCCTCTCCTCTCATACTGCTTACTCGACCGGGGACATTCTCCCTCATCTCCTCACTCAGAGTCCACCTGTGAATATTAGCCTCCAGTGGGAAGCCTTGTTAACACTTCCCCAGGTTTGGAGGGGCCCCTCTGATTTCTACTCTCTTCCTGGGGCCACCACAAATTAATTTTGTTTGATAAAGTTATAGTTGCTTTTTATTATATTTCAATTAACTGTGTTTCTTTTTGGTGACTAGACCATTTTTATGTGATTTGAGCTCAAAATAGATATAATGACAGACAAAAGACTAAGAAACCAGAATCTCTGTCAACACAAAATAGATCTCTATAACCCATTAATTGATTTAGGGATGTTACCAGATGGTTAGACAGAATTCCTAATTATTATTGCCACCAGCGTGGAATAACTTCTCTGGTAACAGATTTTACCTTCTTCTGTCAGGTGAGCTTCTCAGTGGGTGATATCAAAAACTGTTAAAATATTATTATTTAAAGAGAATATGATAATGTCTCTCACACAGATATATAAAAAATACTTGTCCAGTATTGCATTTTATTCATTAATAATGTAATATAAAAATTTATTATAATAATGTTGCTATATTAATAATGTAACAAGTAAGATGTTTGTCTTTAACTGGTTCAAAGGTAAATTCAAAGTGCCATTCATGCACAGGCAAAGAAGAAATGTTGAAATTAAATTAGATACAGAATGGTAATATTCTCATGATAATAAATATATCCCAATGAACACAGTTAATTTGTATTTCTAAAGGCAAGAATATTTTACATTATTATCAGTTTTCCATAACCCAAATGTGTTCATTGGACAAGACAATGAGTTATCCTTTGTATTTCCAGTTCAAATTTTTTCATAATTTTTCAGACACATGCATTATACTTAACCATTATATGATTCTAGAAGAAAATATTATTTTTTAAAGATTTTATTTTATTGTTTTGAGAGAAGGTGAGAGAGAGAGAGAGAGCAAGAAGAAGGAGGGCCCGGAGCAGTTGTACATAGTTGTACATCATTAATTGTGACATGGTTTCATTCCACACAGGTGGATGTGGGGCCATACAAGGTAGGAACAGAACTGGGGGCCTCCCACATGGGAGGTGAGAGCCTTTGTCACTAAGCCATCCCAGCGGTTACCAGTTGAACCACAGTTCAGCATATGGAGTTTCATGGGTCAGGGCTGGAAACCAAATCCTGGACCTTGTGATTGTGAGGCAAACCCCTAACCACTGGGCTATCCAAGTATCCAGAAAATATTGTTTTCATCTTTTAAATAAAAAAAAAAATCAGAAACTACATGTATGTATGCATGTGTGTGTATATATGCTATCTATTCATCTATATGAAATCTAGTAAAGACTACATAGAAATTATTTGTATTATGCTTACAACTTGTCTATAAGAGTACAGACATTAAAAACAAAACAAAACACTTAAAGGGGTAGCTGGGATGGCTCAGAAGGTTGAGTGCTCACTTTGCAGCCTGGGGGCCCGAGGATCGAATCCTGGCCCTGACCCAGGCAGACCCATATGCTGAACTGGGGTGTACCCTCAGTTCAGTTCTTGCCGGGGCCTATGAGGGAGGCTCCTGGCCCAGTTCCTGTCCTGTGCAGCCCCGTGCCCACCTGTGGAGTGAAACTATATGGAAAACAAATGCTGTTAACTATGGAGACTGCTCTGGGCCCTCCCCCTTCTCTCTGTCTCTGTCTGTCTGTCTCTCTCTCTGTCAAAAACAATAAAAATAAATCTTTAAAAAAAACACTTAAAGAAAAAAATTGAATCTAAACATAAAATTAAATGTTAACTGTAATCAATGAAAAATGGAAAAGAAAACCATGTTTAAAAAAGTTGGAAGTTCTGCCCAAAGTCATAACTAATAAGTGATGGTTCCTGAGTGAGTGTGATTCCAAAGCACATCCTCTTTCTTCACACCCTTCAGTAAGTGCTTAGAAAATGAATCCTCCTGCTTTCCATTTGGTAGAGGGAGAAGCAACTGACATTCTTAATGGAACCTAGAAGCTAGTACACATGTTTTTTATCCCAGGGAATCTGTATCTCAAGCCAAACCAGATCTTCCAGCTGATTACTCACAATGGAGAGAAGTTGGAATATAGTCAAGTAGAAGCTATGGAAAACATACCAAGCCCGAAGAATTTACAGAGAGAAGGCAAGGCCCAAACACAGAAGTTTGGGAGATTCCACCACTTTCCTTAGAAACCCCCAGCTTGGTGGAGCTGCCTGCAGAATGGAGAGCCATCTGAGGGGATACAAAGAGTCCCAATCATTTTAAGTAGTCTTTATCTTGCTAGAGACTGATGTTTCAGAGAAACACTCCAATGGGCCTTGGCCAACTGAACGAGTCTCCTGTCTAGTCTACAGCTCTTAATATGTCCTTAAGTTTAAGCTCCAACATGCTGGATAATTTTTAAGAGATAGAAGGGAGAAATGTTTGGGGACATAGAGTATCTAAAGCCAGAATTAATCCAAAGCTGATATTGAAAATTTTGGTATATGTGCAGAAGGTAGTCTAAAGTTATAAAGAAAAAAGTATCAGAGAAACTAAGAGTGGGTGTTTTGCTATACAAACAGAACTTACAAATCCTGAACCAGACTAAGAAAAATGGAACTAGAGAATATTCAAATAAATTAAAAAATAAAATAGGAGATGTTATAACTGATGCCATAAAGATAGAAAAGGATCATAAAAATTACTTTGAATGATTATATACCAATAACATAGATAACTTAGCAGAAATTGATAATTTCCTAGAAGTATTCCACTTATCAAGACTAAATTATGAAGAAATAGAAAATCTGAACAGATCTATAATTAGTATGGAGATGGTATCAATAATAAAAAACCTGCTAACAAAGAAAAGCCCAGAACCAGATGACTTCACTGATAAATTTTACCAAATACTTAAAGAATAATTAACTCCTATACTTCTCAATTATTCTAAAAAATTGAAACTTCCAAACTTATTTTATGAAACCAGAATTACTCTGAAACCAATTTTAGGTAAGCATATCACTAAAAAATAAAAATACAGGCCAATATCCTTGATGAGCATTGATGCAAAAATCTTTAACAAAATGCTAGCAAACCAAATCCTACAGCACATTAAAAAGATTACATACCAAGACCAAATGGAATCTATTCCTAGGATGCAATGTATGAAAATCAATTAATGTGATAATCACATTAACATAATAAAAGATATCACATGGCCATCTGAATAAATACAGAAAAAGCAATTGACTAAATTCAACATCTTTTCATAATAAGAAAACAAACAAGAAAAAAACACTGAAACTAGGAATAGAGCAATGTTTCTCAGCATAAGAACAAGTCATATATGAAAGCCCACAGCTAGAATCTTTGTCAATGTTGAGTAACTGTTCTCCTTTAAAACCAGGAAGAAGACAAGGATGCCCACTTTCACCACTTCTGTTTAACACAGTTCTAGCCTGAGCGATGTACGACACAGGGAGCCTGAACCAGGACAATTAGGAAAGTAAAAAAAAAAAAAAAAAAAAAAAAAAAAAAAAAAAAAAAAAAAAAAAAAAAAAAAAAAAAAAAAAAAAAAAAAAAAAAAAAAAAAAAGACATCAAAGTGAAAGGGAAGAAGTAAAATTGACTGTTTGCAGGAAACATGATCTTATATACAGAAAACCTTAATGACTCCATAAAAATACTATTATAACTAATAAATAAATTCAGTAAAGTTACAGAATACAAAATTAGCATATAAAAGATAGTTGTATTTCTAAACATTAACAGCAGACTATCTGAAAAGAAAATTCGGAAATCAACCCATTTTATAACAGCAACAAAAACCATAAAATACAAGATGTTATCAAGATGATGGTGTGAGAGGAGACTGCTGAAATCTCTCCTGGTAAATGCAACAAACTGAACAACTATAATCCCACCAGAGAATCCCTAAGCATCATACAGCCTCTGTTGAGGGACCCAGTCATCTCAAGAAAATACCTAAAGCCCGAGAAAGGGAGGCGAGTGAGAGAGAAGGAAGGGAGCCGTGTGGAGACACGCTGCAGAGCAGGACGTGAAGCATGACCTGGAAACTGGCAGAGGAGAGACCAGTGAGAATCTGGGAGCACTGTGCCGTGTCACTCTGGGTGGGTTGGGGGCTGAGAACCAATAAGAGCAAAGGCACAGGTGGCTGTAGCATGGGGCCCATGGCAGGACCAGACACCCAGGGTTGTTGTGGGTGCAGGCAGTGGGAGCGCAAGGAGAGTAGCAGGAGCTGGTGTGGGTGGCCATGGCTCAGTGTGGGTGGCCAGAGCGAGGCACGGGTGACCAGAGCACAGGGACAGTGGCAGGAGCACGGAGTAGGCAGCCAGAGTGTGGAGTGGGTGGTCAGAGTGCAGGCATGGCACTGAACGAGGTAAGGCCCCAGTCAGAGCACTGTATAGACTTGGACAGATTCTGAAAGTTTCCCTTAGTGTCTCCCAAAGCTCAGCACCCACTTCACAACTCCACCCAGTGCCTGCAATCAGCTACTGCCAGGAAGCTTCCATTACCTTGTTTTGTAAACAGACCTGCATAAAACACCAGAAATAAGCTTAGTTAAGGAGATGAAAGGTTGGTATACTGAAAACTACAAAACAGGTGGTTCATATATAAATGAAATTTTACTTTGTCATTAAAAAAGAATGAAATCTTACAATTTGAGACAACATGGATGGACCTATAGGATATGATGTTAAGAGAAACAAGTCAGACTGAGAAAGACAAATACCGTATGATCTCACTTATATGTTGACTCTAAAGGACAAAATAAATAAATAAACAAAACAGAAACATTCATAGATACCAAAAACAAACTGGTTATTAGATGGGAAGAAGGCTGAGGAGCTGTGTGAGATGAAGGAAGGCATTAAAAAGTACAAATTGGTAATTATAAAACCATCGCATGGATATAAAGTACAGTATGAGGAATGTACATAATTATGTAAAAACTATGCATAGTGTTAGACTGGTACTAGACTTTTCAAGGGGATCCCTTCATATATAAATTATATAAGTGTCTAACCACTAGTCTGTCAATTATAATTAAAAAAATAGTCATGGGTTTATAAAGTACAGCATAAGGAATAGAGTAAATAATATTGTAATAACTATGCAGAGTCAGATGGGTAATAGACTTATTAGGGTTATCACTTTGTGAGAAAAATAAATCCCTAATTAGTATGTTGTTCTGTACACCTGAAACTATTAAAAACTTTAAAAAAATAAAAAAATAAAAGACATACAAAAAAATGAAGATATGCTATGTCCATGAATTGAAAGATTTAATATTTTTTAAATGTCCATTCTACCCAAAGTGATTTTATAGATTCAGTACAATCCCTATCAAAATTTGATTGCATTTTTTACTAAAATAGGAAAAAACAATCCTACAATTCTCATAGAATTACAGAAGATTCCAAGTAACTAAAAAATAAGTAAATAAATAAAAAATAAGAACAAAGCTGGAAGAATCATACTTTCAAAGTACATTACAAAGCTATAATAATGAAAATAGTATGTTACTGTCACAAGGACAGACATATAGACAAATAGGACAGAAGACAAAGCAAAGAAATCTATGCATATATGGTCAACTGATCATTGACAAGGGTGCTAGGGTTACGTAATGGGAAAAGGATAGTTTCTTCAACAAATTCTTTTAGGAAAACCAGATAGCCATATGCAAAAGAAAAAACAGACCCTTATGTTACAACATACACAAAAATCAACTCAAAATAAATTTGAGAGTTAAAGATAAAACCTGAAATTGTAAAGCTCCTAGAAAGACACAGAGGGAAAGAAAATCTTTATGAAACTGATTATGGCAATGAGTTCATGAATATGATATCAAAAGCTCAGTCAACAAAAATAAAAATAAACAAGTGGGAATATATCAAAATAAAAAGCTCTGCACAGCAAATAAAACAGAGTGAAAAGCAACCAACAGAATAGTAGAACGTTTTTGCAAAGTAGATATCTAATTAGGAGTTAATATTCAAAATACATAAAAAGACCTACAATCAATAGCAAAACCAAACCAAACCAACCAAACAAAAAAACACACATAAATAACCTGATTAAAAAATGGAATAAGAACTCATAAACATTTCTCTAAAGAAGGTATACAAATGACCAATATGTAAGTAAAAAAAAAAAGAATTGATGTCACTGACCATTAGGGAAATGCAAATCAAAACCACTGCATACATACTAGGATAGCTATTATCAAAAAACAAAAAAGAAGTGTTGGTGAAGATGTAAAGAAATTGGAACCCTTGTGCACTGTTGGTGGGAAAGCAAAATAGTGCAGCCACTATGGAAAACAGCATGGAGGTTCCTCAAAAAAAAAAAAAAAAAGAATTGCTATATGTTTCAGAAACCCATTTGACTATCTAAAGGAATTAAAATCAGAATCTTGATGAGATATTAGCACTCACATGGTCATGGCAGCCCTATTCACCATAGTCAAGATGTAGAAAGACCTAAATGTCTACACACACACACACACACTCCAAGGAATACTATTTAGCATTAAAAAAGAAGGAAATTCTTCAGTATGCTATAACATGGTTGAACTTTGAGAACATTATGCTAATGAAATAAGCTAGTCATAGAATTTCAAATAAATACTGCATGATTCCACTTATGTGCAGTATATAAAATAATTCATGGAATTAAAGAGTGAATGGTAGTTGTCAAGGGCTATTGGAGGGGGAAATAGGGAGCTATTAATTAATGGATATAAGATTTCAGTTGAATGAGATTAAGTGTTAGAGATCTGTTATATAACATTGTACCTACAGTCAACAATATTGTATTGTACACTTAAAATTTTAAGAGTAAATCTCTTGTTAAGTGTTCTTACCACAGTAAAATAAAATAAAAGTCCTTTGCCACATGCTTCAGCTCAAGTTTAACCCATGTCAAAGAGACTGCTTCACAGGTTTGAAGCTGAGATTCAGAGAGGTTTTAGCTATTTCTCCAAAGACCCACAGCCTTTCCATGAATAAGTCAAGAGGGGTTAATTATTTAGAAACAAAAACAATCTGATAATACCTGGCACATTTGAGAGGAAATCTTGCCACTTCTGGGGTATCCATGGGTTGAAACTGCCTATTGGAATTCAGAAGAACACACTGGTTCAGCTGTAACCTTAACAGTATTTCTCCCTCATTGGATCACTTAGAAAATAAGTACAGAGGATCCATGGAACCCCAGGCTGGGCTTCAGTGTGAACAAAGCCTTGCTAGGCCCTGCAACAGACTCTGTCAAAATCCAGACTCTGCCAATAGTGATGAGAGCAGGGCTTGGGGAGTGGGCAGAAGAAGGGAATGGTGGCTCTTCAGGGCTGGGCCACAGTGATAATATTAGCAAACACCTGAGCTCAGTGACCTTCAGGAAGTTACTTAACCTCTGTATGCTTTCATGTCCTCACTGATTGCCTTATATTATATGTATGTTGTGAGATTTTAAATGATCAATATGTATTAGTTAGTATATATGTAATAAATAGTAACATTATACAAACATACAGTGATATCTTGGAATCTGAATACCCCGAAACTCAAAAAACTTGGAATCCGAAAGAAAAATTCAAGCAAATTTTGCCTTGGGATCTGAAGGCTGCTTTGGAATCTGAACACTGCTTTGAAATCTGAATGCCAACACATTGTTTGCATGGGACGTATCGACTGTACGGCCCATAGCTTTATCCAAACCATTCGTCTTGGAATTCGAATGTCTTGGAACTCAAACAGGGTTCTGGGGCAGATTAAGTTAGAATCCAAGGTATCACTGTATATATTTACACACACACACACACACACACACACACACGACAACTCTACTTTCTGGGTCCTGCACGGTTAAGGGGATGATATCATGTAGCAATATAGTACTGGGTCTGGGATTTGAACCCTGAAAGTCAGTTTGCAGAGTCTGTGCCCTTCACCTCACTCGGTGCTGCCTTAGCCTCAGGCTGCATGTCTCAGTATGGATGGGGTAGAAGAAGGCTTCCCAGAAAGCATCACACTGCTTATAGACCTTGGCCATAGTTGGCATGTACCAAGAATTGGGCAGAGTAGAATGAGGGGTGTACTTCTTGACCCAGGTTAGCAGTTTGGATCCCTGTTCTGCCACACCCAAGAGTGGAACTTGAGTGTCTGAACATCTCTGCTTGTCCATCTCCTCATGTGTCAAATGGGGATGGTGGTACCCCACCCCCCCAGAAGGCTGTTCATGAGATCAATGGAGTGCACATGTGTAAAGAGGAGCTCCTGGCATCCAGTAAGTGCTTGGTACATTTCCATCTAGCTACCTCACCTCCTTTTTCAGCATTCCTGCTGCCCCATGAACCACCAAACAGGTGCTCTTTGTCAAACATTGCTGCTAACTTACTCTGCCCAGGAGTCCACAGCCCTCTCCTCTCCTAACTCTTCCTCTCCCAACATCTCTTTCTCAGTGACCACAGCAGGCTGCTCCTCCTCTCTCCATCCTCTAAAGTTTTCTCTGTGTTCCACATTGGTCACCTTCTCTAGTCCTACCCTTCACCCTCACTCCTCATAACTCACACATCCGTATACAGTCAGCACCTAGTTCTACATGCCCAACTCTGATTGTCTTTCTGCACTCCTGACCCAATGAGCACTGTTATTCAGATATCCTATTGGTACATATCCAAACTGGACCTGCCTTTTCTTATTCTTTCTTTTTATTTGATTATTTGAGAGAAGGGGGGGGGGTGCACAAAGGACCAGAGCAGTCCATAGTTGTACATCATTAGTTGTGACATGTTTTTTTTGTTTGTTTGTTTGTTTTTAATTTCACACAGGTGGGTGTGAGACTGCACAGGGTGGAAGCCAAACTGGGGGCCACCTGCATGGAAGTCAAGAACCCTCTTTGTTGAGCCATCCTGGCAGTTACCAGTTGCACTGCAGTTCAACATGAGGGGTTGCACTGCCAGGTTTGGAAATCGAACTCAAGACCTTGTGATTGGGAGGCACATGCACAAGTGCTCAACTGCTGAGTGATCCTGGCATGACCAGGATCTGCCTCTTCACCTCCAAACTTGCATTTCTTCCTGTGATCCAAATCTTTTTATTTTTTTATTTTATTTTATTTTACTGTTTTGACGAGAGAGAGAGAGAGAGAGAAAGAGAGAGAGAGAGAGAGAGAGAGAGAGAGAGAGAGAAGAGGGAGGGCCCAGAGCAGTCTCCATAGTTGTATGTCATCAGCTCTTGACATAATTTCATTCCACATAGGTGGGTGGGGGCCGCGCAGGGCCAGAACTGGGCCAGGGGCCTCTGGCATGGGAGGCACACCCCTACAAGCTGGGGGCCATACTAGGGGCCTCCCACATGGGAAGCACATCCCAGTTCAGCATATGGGGCCATAGGTATTGGGACCGGGACTTGATCCTCAAACCCGAGGCTTCAAGGCAAGCTCTTAACCCACTAAGCCATCCCAGTATCCCCAAATCTTGCCCTTGAAACATTTTACCTCTTCTAATTCATGCTCTCCTTTGTTGCTAAAGTGGTATTTCTAACAACATAACATGCCACGCCATACTTATTCTTAAAAGTCTTTCTAAGCCCTCCCTAGATTAATTTCAAAGGTCCTCATGAGGCTGAAAGCCCCTGTGACCCGGTTGCTCCCTCTGCATTGCTTCCTTCTTGTCTCTCTACCACCTGCTCCAAATTTCCTGTGACAGTTCCTGACACATGCCCTAAAATTTCACCTCTGTGCTTATATACAGCCTGCCTGAAAATGTTCTTTCTCTTCTTTGTGCACTTGGGAAACTGGTTTTCATGCATCTGGATTCAAATCAAGATGATTTTTCTGTGAAGACTCACATTTTATAGAAATAATCCGTTGTAGAGGTACAGGTTTTTAATTGAGAAATCAGGAGGACTTTGAGGGTAGAGATTTCCTCATTCATGGCTTCTGTTATACAACTAAAGGAATGCCATTTCACATATAAGTAAAATGAGGTATAGGACACAAATATGACAGAATCAATGTTGTACTGCTAAAAAGAGTCTATGCTGGCATTTAAACTTTAGCAATATGGGTCCTGAGCCTCTCTTAACTTTAATTTTTTAAAATAAAAGAAAGAGAGAGAGAGAGGAAGGAAGGAAGGAAGGAAGGAAGGAAGGAAGGAAGGAAGGGGAGAGAGAGAGAGAGAGAGAGAAATAAATGTCAGTAAGAAAGGTATGCTAGTCCCATGTCTGTCTATCTTGGACATATTGCACTCAAGTGAGCCTCCAGCAATGGGACCCATACCTTGACAGGGCCAGTTTCATGGGTCTGCAACCAGGACAGTTACCTGGGGTCCCCTTCTCAGAAGGATCCCATGCAGTGGGATCCTTAACGTTCTGCAGTGGCCATCTTGAAATATTAATAATTTCATTCTTGGACCTATGTTTTGTCAATGAGGTCCAAGGGATAACAGCATGTGCATGAACAGAGGAGAAGCACCAGGAAGTGGCATGTGCACGTGCCAGCTCAGACCTGCATGTGCTGCTGGCAGCAGGAACGACACTCGCCCAGCAGCTGGCCTGGCTGCCCTGAGCACACAGGTGCCTAGGCCAGTCTGTGGCACAGCAGGACCCTGAGAGATGACTAGTTTTCAGACCTGGGCCCAGACTGGCAGCGGCGACAGTGGTGGCAGCAGTAGAAGCAGTGCTAGTGACAGTGGCTACAGCCTCAGGACAGCATGGAGGCAAAATCTGGGGGCATCCTTTTTCTTTTTGTTATTAAATAATAACATAATATTGAATAATTGAATAATATCATGATTGAATAATATTGTTTATACCATGAATAATATCATTAATACCATGATTGAATAATATCGTTATTGCCTCATCATGTTTTATGAATAATAAAATATTTTTTAAGATTTATTTTTATTGTTTTTGACAGAGACAGAAAGAGAGACAGAGAGAAGGGAGAGACCCCCTGAGCCATCTTCATAGTTATACATCATTAGTTTTTTGACATAGTTTCACTCCACAGGTGGGTGTGGAGCTGCACACAACAAATGGGCCAGGGGCCTCCCACATGGGGGGCATGCCCTCACGAACTGGGGGCCTCCTATCTGGGAAGCATGCCTGGGCGGGGGCTGAATGGGGCCACCAACATGGAAAGCACACCCTAGTTCAGCATATGAGTCCTCATGGGCCAGGGCCGGGATTTGATCCTCAGACCCTGGGGCTGCAAATCAAGTGCTCAACCTGCTGAGCCATCTGGCATCCCTGAGTAATAAAATATTTTTAAAGGAAAACTGTTATAGTTTTATATTCTACCTATACTTCTTTTTCTGTTTTTGGACAACAGAATTCCATTTTTATTTTGCCCTGGACACCCTCCCCACCAAATTATGTAGCCAGTCTTAAGGCCAGAACTTGAAGGAAGGCAGAATATTTTAAATCTAAAGAATTGCAGACTGAACAGTGAGGGATTCAGGTGGTGATAGAAATGCACTGTGAACTGGCAAAAGCTAGCTACAAACCAGGGCAGAGTACAAATTAGGTCAGTGTGAGAAAGGGAAGCTGGTTCTATAAAATGGGCACTGACATACTTTTAATGGTAGTGATAGAGAAACAGTTTTCAGAACTTCAGGCTCAGTATATAGCCCATGAAATGAAAGGAGATAATTAGTTTAAAAAGTAGTCTAGCTTGTGATCGAGGATGTTGCAAAATACATTATTTGAATTGATTGCATTAAACAGAATGATGCCTAGGAAAGAGGAGAGGTGAGTTGCCAATCAATAGCAGCTATATAGATATAGATACACACATATGTAAATATATAATTAAAGAGTAAATAAATTAAACATATATTTTAAATGATAGATTTTACAAATAGATACATATAATGTATGTAATCTATATGGATAAAATTATACAAATATCTCTATATAAAATTTATGCAACTAAGATTAACAAATTGCCTCAGATGACACACATAGGTTGGACTCGAACTCTGGATTTTTCTGGATCATGATTTCATGGATTTTCTATTCCACCATGCTGCTTTGTCTACAGTCTATCTTTTGAATCTTCTATAAGAACTCTGCAGTTTGATTACACTGTTTTAGACTGATTATTTTACTGTTTTGAAAAGTTTGAATAAATAGAAGATATAAAGTACCAACTAATTTATCTAAAGTAACCATAATATAAAATATTATTTAAAAAAATGAAAAAGAACTTAACTGCACTTAAAAACCAAAATGGGGAAGTCAGAATGGCTCAATGGGTTAAGCACTCGCTTTGCAGCCCTGGGGACTGAGGATCGAATCCCAGCCCTGGCCCGTGTGTACCCATATGCTGAACTGAGGTGTGCTTACCATGAGGAAGGCCTTCAGTTACTGACCCCCCACCCCAGTTACATTTCTCACCCCCCTGGCTTGGCCCCTAGCTCGAGGGGGCATGCCTCCCATGCAGAAGGCCCCCAGTCTGGTTCCTACCCTGTGCAGCCCCCCACCCACCTGTGTGGAACAAAAGCATGTTGAAAACTGATGATGTACAACTATGGAGACTGCTCTGGGCCCTCCCCCATTTCTCTGTCTCTCTCTGTCTCTGTCAAAAACAATAAAATAAATCTTAAAAAAGAATCCAGGGAAAGCTGGGATGGCTCAGTGGGTTAGGCACTCACTTTGCAGCCCTGGGGACCGAGGATCAAATCCCAGCCCTGGCCGTGCTGACCCATATGGTGAACTGGGGAGTGCCCCCAGTTCGGTTCTCACCGGGGCGAGACCCCGGCCCAGTTCCTGCCCTGTGCAGCCCCAAGCCCACCTGTGGAATGAAACTATGTGGAAAAACCGATGATGTGCAACTATGGAGACTGTTCTGAGCCCTCCCTCATCTCTCTCTGTCTCTGTCTCTGTATCTCTCTCTCTGTCAAAAACAATAAATAAATCTTAAAAAAAAAAAAAAAAGAATCCAAAATGGCTGAACCAATATAATATTAGTTGTACCACTGAACAAATGAAAAGAAAAGAAGCTGTATAGATGAGGAAAAGATAACTAGTACTGAGATTGAAGAGCTATAGTTTATGAGATGGAAAGGGGCAGGTCTTGAGAAGCACTCCATTGACAGTTTATAAGCATAACACCACTTAGAGTCCTGTCTTCAAGGCTAACTTTCTTGGAAAAGTTGCCTAAACAAGCAGTCTCCCTTTCTTTATCTCTAATTCATTCTTTGTTCTTTATATCTAGTTCATTCTTCATTCTTTTTTTTTAATATATTTTATTTATTTATTTATTTTGACAGAGGAGAGAGAGAGAGAGAGAGAGAGAGAGATACAGAGACAGAGAGAGAACTGAACTAGGGGAGCTCCCAGTTCAGCATATGGTTCTGCACGGGCCGGGGCCGGGATTCGATCCTCGGTCCCCGGCGCTGCAAAGTGAGCGCCTAACCCACTGAGCCATCCCGGCTTCCCCAATTCTTTATCTCTAATTCATTCACTCCTACCTATATGGTTGGTCCATAAAAACTTACTAAAACTGATCTTGTAAAAGTTTCAAACAAGTTTCACATTGTTAAAACCAATGGCCAATATTTTGCCTTGATCTTACTTTATTTTATATTATAGCAGCATTTGACAGAGCTGTTCACTTCTTTGTTTTACCAACATTCACCTTTATCATCTGTGTGATACCACATCCTCACAATATTTTCACATCTTATTTTCAGCTTTTCTTCTCTACCTACCCAATTTAAAACTGTTTAAGTAGTTTCTCAGAAGTTTGTTTTGAAATCTCTTCTTTTCTTTATTCTGTTTCCATAAAAATGTTATCTATTTCCATATAATTAAATACATATGATAATGATGCAAAATTGTAATTCCTTCATAACAGTAACCATATTTTATAATTTATTTATCTTCATTAGCAGTTCTTTTCCATTAAAATGTCAGCTCCAACAATCTTACAATTTTGGGGAATTTTGTCAAGAAGAGGTTAAGAGGGGGATGCTGGGGTAGCTCAGAGGTTGAGAGCTCACCTCCCAATCGTGATATCCAAGGTTTGATTCCCAGCCCCATTCCAAACAAACTGATATGCTGAACTGCGCCACAATTGGTAACCACCAGCATGGCTCGGTCATGAAGTTTTTTGCCTCTCATGCAGGAGGTCCTGGGTTCAGTTCCTGCCCCATGTAGTCCCATATTCACTTGTGTGGAATGAAACTATATCACAACTAATGATGTACTACTATGGAGACTACTCTGGTCCCTCCCCTGCCTCTCTCTCTCTCTCTTTCTCTCTGTAACCTTCTCTCAAACAATAAAATAAATCTTTTTTTTAAGATAAGAGGTTAATAAAACAAGTTTAAATTCTCAAAATTTGTAAGTCATAGAGCCAGAAATAAATCACAGATCTTCCTAATTCTAGAGATATTGCTATATATTACTCTATCTCTTATAAAATGGAAATTAGCAGGGCTTTCTAAGTCTGACCAATATAGAGTAGCTTTAAGTAGGACAACTCTTCTGCCAAGACAAATTTTTAAATCCAAATATAATGCAAAATAAATAGCCGCTGAAAGCATTGAAATGATACCAACATAGCTAGGGATTAAGTGGCAGAAATGCTCAAGCAAAGTAAACCACATTTTAAAAGTTCAACACTTTGTGGTTTTCCCTTCAAGGTATTTGCTGAAATTAATAATAGAGAAAAATAAATCTGAATAGACTGAAAATCAACAACTCTTATAGATCCGTAAGAGAGGAGAGGAAACAGGGCAAGCCACTACTCCTATGATTGGAGAGACAGACAGGAGAATACAGGCAGTTGTGGCTTACCAGAGCAAAGACTCACAGGAAACCACCTTGGAATCAGTGATGGGATAGGAAAATCTGGATTGTAATTGATGAATTGCTAGAGGCTCAGTGCAGACAAGTCTGAGAATTAAAAACTCCAGGGGTTCCAGCCATAGTGGGACTCTATAATGCTATTAGTTTTACCTATAGGAACTTGACCAGGTTCCCACAGTAAATATCAGAGAAACTCTCCCCCACCCCCCCCACACACCCTTGTGCTTCTGGCAGAAGAAGGGGAAAAGGAACCATTCTGAAATATACCAGAGCATCATGCTCTTAATAAGACCTGACCTTAGGGGAGCTAGTTAACTAGAGCCTAACTTGCTGGGTTCTTATCAAAGCCTAACTGACCTGGGGAAGCTGAAGACCCATCTCCAGCTCACTTTAGCCATCTTGTTCCACCTAGGGTTGATAAAATCACTGAGAAACACATGTGAAGTTTATAGTCCAGAGGCATAGGCTCACTAAAAGGCAGGTACCCAAGCATAAGTTTATAGAATGCTTTCTGTCTCCTAAAGCTACCAGACACGCCAAAGATGTTGGCATTATCAGACTGGGAATTTAAAACAACTTTGATGAATATACTAAGAGCTCTAATGGATAAAGTAGACATTATGCAAGAGCAGAGGGGCAATGTAATTTGAAAGATAAAAATCCTAAGAAAGAATCCCCTCACCCCATAAAAACAATGCTAGAGAGCAAACATACTATAATGGAAATAAGGAATGCCTTTGATGAGTTTAAGACAACATGCTGAGAAAAGGATATCTGTGCTAGAGAATTTATCAGTACAGCCATCAAAAGCAAAAAGCAGTGATAATAAAGACTAAAAAATAAAGGGAATATTCAAGAACTATAGGACAAATACAAAAACTGTAACATTCATAATAGGAATACCAGAAAGAAAAGAAATATAAAAAGGAAGAGAGGAACTATTTGAAACAATAATGAATGAGATTTCCCCAAATTAATGTCTGACACCAAATCATAGATCCAGGAATCTTATAGAACCCTAAGCACAATAAAGGCTAAAAACAAACAGATAAATGAACAAAACCCTTAAACCTATGCATATAATTTTTATACAGAAAAGCACAAATAAAAAAAAAACCTTGAGGGGAAGCTGGGATGGCTCAGTGGGTTAGGCGCTCACTTTGCAGCGCCGGGGACCAAGGATCGAGTCCTGGCCCCGGCCCTCGCGGAACCATATGCTGAACTGGGAGCTCCCCCAGCTCAGTTCTCTCTCTGTCTCTGTCTCTGTATCTCTCTCTCTCTCTCTCTCTCTCTCTCTCTGTCAAAAATAAATAAATAAATAAATATTAAAACACACACACACACAGAAAAAAACCTTGAAGAAGCGAGAAGGAAAAACAAACAAACAAAAAACTTATCTACTGAAGAACAAAGAAAAGATTATATCCAATGTCTCTTCAGAAACCACATAAATAAAAAGGAAGTGAAATTAAATATTTAAAGTTTTGAAAGAAAAATTCCACCAACCTGGAATTCTGTATCCTACAAAATTATTCTTTGAAAGTGAGGGAAAAAAAGAAACAACAACCATTATCTATCTGTTTATTTATTTTTTCTTTATTTTTTTACTTTTTTAATTGTTAATTTGTTTAGGGTGACATTGCTTGGTAAAAATTGCATAGATTCCAGGTGTTCAATTCTATATTACATCTCTATGTATTACATTATGTGCTCACCTCCCAGAGTTAGTTCTCTTTCCATCACCATATCTTCGATGTCCCCTCCTTACTCCCCCACCCCTGCTCTTCCACCCACCTCCATTTTTACCCTCAGGTAAACACCAAACCATTTACTGTGTCTAAGAGCTTTTGTTTCTTTGTTACTTTCAGTTACGTATTCCACCTATAAGTGAAATTATGTTTCTTGATTTTTTTCAGTCTAACTTATATTGCTTAATATAATGGTTCCAAAGTTTATCCATGTTGTCACAAATGACTGTATTTCATCTTTTTTTATCACTGAGTAGTATTCCATTGTGTAAATGTACCACAAATTCTTTATCCAGTCATCTATCGAAGGGCACTTTGGTTGTTTCCATGACTTGACCACCATGAATAATGCTGTTATGAACATTGGGATACATATATCTTTGTGTACTAAGGTTTTCAAGTTTTGGGGGTTGATACAAGGAGGAGGGATTGATGGGTCATATGGTAATTCTATTCTTAATTTTTTGAGGAATTTCCATAATGCCTTCTATAGTGATTATGCTAATTTACATTCCCACCAGCAGTGTATGAGGGTTCCTTTTTCTCCATAGCCTCTCTAGCACTTGCTATTCCTTGTCTTGTAAATTATAGCCATTCTAACAGGTATGAGGTAATATCTCACTGTGATTTTAATTTGCATTTCCCTAATTGCTAGTGATGTTGGGCATTTTTTTTATTGTTAAATTTATTGGGGTGACATTGATTGGTAACAATTAGTTTCCAGATGTACAAATCTACATTACATCACCTATATGTATCACATTATGTGCTCACCACCCAGAATCAGCACTCCTTCCATCAACATATATCTGGTGCCCACTCCCACTCCCCCCCCACACACACTCTCCCTCCCCCCTCTTCCCCATTCACTCAAGTAACCCCCAAACTATTGAGTGTGTCCATAAGTCTGGTGCCCACTCCAACCTTCCCTCCCATTCTCCCTCCCTACTCCTCCCCTTTCCTCAGGTAATCACCAAGCTATTGTGTGTGTCCGTAAGTCTTTGTGTCTTCGTTACTTTCATTATTTTTTTTAATTTTAATATATTTTTATTGATTGATTGATTTTTGACAGAGAGAGAGAGAGAGAGAGAGAGAGAGAGAGAGAGAGAGAGATACAGAGAGAGAACTGAACTGGGGAAGCTCCCAGTTCAGCATATGGTTTCGCATGGGCCCGGGCCGGGATTTGATCCCCGGTCCCCGGGGCTGCAAAGTGAGCACTTAACCCACTGAGCCATCCCGGCTTCCCTATACTTTCAGTTTTATAATCCACCTATAAGTGAGGCCATATGTTTCCTGATTCTTTCAGTCTGACTTATTTAGCTTAATAAGATGGTTTCAAGGTCCATCCATGTTGTCACAAATTGCTGTATTTCATCTTTTCTTATCGCTGAGTAGTATTCCACTGTGTAAATGTACCACAACTTCTTTATCCAGTCATCTATTGAAGGGCATTTTGGTTGTTTCCATGTTCTGGCCACTGTGAACAGTGCTGCAATGAACATGTGGGTACAGACATCTTTGCAGATTAAGGTTTTTAGGTATTTTGGGTAGATACCCAGTAGAGTGATTGCTGGGTCATATGGGAATTCCATTCCCAATGAAAATGTACTTAACTGAAGGCAAAATAAGAACTTTTATTTTTTTATTCTTTTTTACACAGAGTTGTTATATATGTGTATATATGATATACTTATAGTCAGTCACCATACTATATATTACATCCCAATATGTATTTCTTTTATAACTCGAAGTTTGTACCTTTCGACCACCTTTACCCATTTCACCATTTCTTATTTCTAGTTTATTAAATAAATAACTGTTTGTTCAAAATAATAATAGCAATTAGGTATTTAATTTTTGTATGCCTATATAGATATTATATATATGCTTATGTATGCTTATATATAAATGAAATAAATGACAGCAATGAGACGAGAGTGAGAGGGAAGTATTAGGATTATTTCGTCATTATGAGATACTTACACTGACTGTGAAATTATATAGTGCTTTTTGAAAGTGGACTTGGATTAGTTGTAAATGTATATTGCAAACTCCAGGGCAATCAAAAAAAATTAGAAAAAGAGAACTAGAACTAATAGGCTAAAATAGGAGGAAAAAAATGCAATCATGTAAAATGCTCAGTTAAAATGACAAAGGCAGAAAAAGAATGGAGGGCAAAAATAGGAACAAAGGATAAGGGCGGCAAAATGAAAACAGTAATAAATATGGAAGTTGGATTTTCACCCTCCCCTGACAGTAATGAAGCAGCAGTCTTCTTTCCCAGCTGGCACAGTGTCAAAGAGGACCAGGTAAAACAAGGTTGAAATAATATTTAGAGAATTATAATGTAATAATCAAATGTCTGGTTTAAACTAGAAAAAAAAAATTATTCTATTTTAAACTTGAATGAGAAAAAGACAATCAACAGAAGCCAACACACAAAGGACAAAGATACTAGAATGATCTGACAAGGATTTTAAAGCAGCCACCTTAAAAAATAAACAGAGGGGAAGCTGGGATGGCTCAGTGGGTTAAATGCTCACTTTGAAGCGCCGGGGACCGGGGATCGAATCCCGGCCCCGGCCTGTGCAGAACCATATGCTGAACTGGGAGCTCACCCAGTTCAGTTCTCTCTCTGTCTCTGTATCTCTCTCTCCCTCTGTCAAAAATTAATTAATTAATTAATTAAAAAAATTTAAAAAAAGTTTCCTTTAAAAATAAATAAATAAATAAATAAATAAATAAATAAATAAATAAATAAACAGAGACCAAGGAAATTGTAGGATTATAACAATCTGTCATGTATGTTAGAGAAAGATGGAGGAAAGACAGTAGGGCTGAAAAAGTATTTAAAAAAGTATGACTGAAAATCTTCCCAAGATGGTAAAAATTATTTACATTCAAATTCAGGAAGATGAATGAACCCTAAGGAGGATTTACTCAAAGAAATTAATGCAAAGACACAACTTAATTTCAGAAAACTAAAGATAAAGGAAGAACAACCTGAAAGCAGTGAGAGAGAAAGAACACTTTACCTATAAGAAAAATAGCTCATGACAATAAACTTCTCATTGAAAACCAGAGAGGCCATAAGAAAGTGAAAATATTTTTCCAGTGCTGAAATAAAAGAACTGTTAACCCCAAATATACATTCCCTGAATATAATCTTAAGGAATAAAGAGAAAATAAAGACATCCTCAGACAAAAAATAAGTACTTACCTTTAAAGAATAGTTAAAGTTCTTGAAACAGAAAGAAAACAATAAAAGACTAGATTGTGAAATACAAAGGAAGAAAGAATAATAGAAAGAGAAAAAATATGGGTGTGAACAATAGGTTTTTCTCCTCTAGTTTTCTAAATTACACTTGAAAGTTGAAGTAAAAAATATCACAGTGTCTGATGTGTTTTGCAATAAAATTAAAGGAACTATTTAAGGAAATTATAAACAGGGAAGGGTAATGGGACATAAAATTTCTACGTTTCACTGGAGCTGGATGGATCTTGATGACCATGGTTGATACAAAATTATATACATGTCATGAAATGGTATATAATTATAAAAAGATTTTATGAATATTAATTTCCTTGTTACTATAGTTATACAAGTTCTAACCATTGGGAGAAACTTGGGGAAGGGACACAGGGCCTGTATAATCTTTGCAACTTTGTATAAATCCAGAATTATTTCAAATTCAAAGTGTAAATAAAAGGGAAAAGAAGGTAAAAACAAATAAATTAGAAAGAAATAAGTAAAATTATCTTTATTTGTAGATGATATTGTCTTATGTTTAACCCTAAACACTGTGTGTGCACGAACACACATGCACGCATGGGTGAGCACATGCACACACACACACACACACACACACACACACACACACACACACTGGAACTAATAAAAAGTTTGCAACGTTAAAAAATATAAATCAACAAACAAAAATTGTTTGTATTTTTATACTAATAATAAACAATACAGAAATAAAAATGTAAAATATCAATTTAATGTAATAGCATAAAAAATAATAAAATATTTAGAAATGAAGACTTGTATATTGAAAGTTACAAAATGTTGCTGAAAGAAATTAAAGAAGACATAAATAAATATAAAGACATTCTATGTGAATGGATTGGAAGACATAATATTTTTAAATGTCAATACTATTCAAAGCATTTTACAGATTCAATGCATTCTACCAAAATCCCAGTGTATTTTTTGTTTGTTTTTTGCAAAAATAGAAAGAAGACCCCAACCTAAAATTCAAATGGAAACTCAAGAGATTCTGCATAGCCAAATAATCTTGAAAAAGAAGGACAAAGTTAGGGTCTCACAATTTCTGATTTTAAAACTTATTACAAAGCTACAGTAATCCAAACAATAAGGTACTGGAGTATAGAAAGAAATATAGACCAATGGAATAAAATAGAGATCCCAGAAATAAATCTCTACATATATGATTAAATTATTTTTTGACAAGATTGTCAAGACCATTCAATGGGGCAAGCTTCCAGTCAAGATGGCATAGTAGGTAAATGCTATACTTGCCTCCTCCCAAAACCACCTCAAAATTACAACTAAACTTAAAAAATAAAGAGAGAATTGCTTGAAGTCTAGCTGAACAAAAGTCCTGTAACTAAGGATATACAGAGACTGGTAGAAGAAGCAGGGACACAAAATGGGCTGGTCCTTCACCCACGTGTGGTGGTTAAAATCAGGAGGAATATCATCTCTGTGGAGGGCCCCCTGGGGAGTGAGGGGTCCCAGTACCATATCAGGCTCCTAAGGATTCCAGTGCCTGGAAGAGAAGTCCCCACAACTTCTAGCTGTGAAAACCTGTAGAGACCATGGCTGAATGAGATGGAGGGTGGCTGGAATTCCAGGTGTTCTACTTGAAGGTCTCACACACAGATTAACTTGCTGATAGACTCACTTGCTCTGAGTTCCAGCACTAAGATAATGGCACAAATGGTACCAGAAACATAGAGAAAGGAGCTGAATTATTTGCCTTAGGACAAGGGCTGGAAGGGCAGCTTTGTCCCAGGTAGAAGTGCTGGCATAATACATTGTTCCTTTGTTGAGCCTACTCCTTACTCAGTGTGCAGATGTGGCAGGTGGTATGTCTATGTTTCCATTAACCAGGCTAGCACAGTTCTCCCTACTCTTGTTATTCCCTGAGAAACTCTTCCACCCAACTTGTTGACTCATTCAAGCCATTTCCAGTGTATTTTCTGTATAAACTGCCTCACTCAAGCCATTTCTAGTGGATTTTCCATAAAAATGACCTATCTTAGCTCATACTGTGGAGTTTCCTAAAATCTTTAAAAGGTTCACAAGCCTCAAACAAGCAGCATCTGACCTCAGCATGCTCCATACCTCCTACTAAGCAGCCCCAACCCCAGCACTTGCAACATCCAGACTCAGTTCATAGCTTAGCCTCTCTCAGGTACCTCCAAGCACAGAAACCAACTGAAGATCACTGTGTAGCTCATACCAAGAGGCCCCAGGCAGGGCACAGGCAGTAGCTGAACTTTACCTCACCCAACTCCCCTCCCACCGCCACCACCACCAAAGAGGCTCCAGAAACAAGAACCTCACTGGCCAGCTTCAGATGAAACCAGAGATATCCAACCACTTCTACAAATGACACCCCCCAAAAACAAACTCTACAGGTGCCAGAGCCCTGCTAAAGCAAATCATGTTTCATAGGGTCAGCCCCTGCATAAAAGCTCCTCCATTTATTCATGGCCAATCCTCAGGACCTATCAGGTATTGAGGGTCAATCTTCCTACTGTTGTGCCAACAACAATCAAGGCTTAGGCCCAACAGGAGGGCACAAGCCCAGGGAGCACAGGAAGTTCCAAACAAGATGAACCCAAAGAAGCCCATACCAAGACACATCATAATTAAGGTTAAAGACAAAAAGAATCTTAAAAGCAGCAAGAGAAAAAGATATATTGAACTATATCAAAATTTAAAACCTCTATTCATCAAAGGGCACAATAAATATAGTGAAAAGGTAACCCACAGAATTGGAGAGCATTTTCAAATTGTATATCTGTTGAGGTTAATATCCAGCAACAATAACAACAACAAAAGAAAAATGGACAAAGGACTTGAACAGATATTTCTTCAAAGTTGATAAACAAATGGTCAATAAGCACATGAAAAGATACTTAACATCAGTAATTATCCAGTATATGTAAAACAAAACTTAGAAGATAACACATCACACCCATTAATGGCTATTATAAAAAAACCTGAAAGCAACAAGTGTTGTTGAATATGTGGAGAACTTGGAACCTTGTGCACTGTTGATGGGAATGTGAAATGGTGCAGCTGCTCTAAAAACAGTATGGCAGTTTATCAAAAAATTAAAGGTAGTTTTATTATGTGATTTTGCAAACCGACTTTTTGAAGAGATACTTGAACACTCATGTTTACAGTAACATTACTCACAATAGACAAAAGGTGAAAGTCAATTAAGTATCCATCTACAGATGAATGAATAAACAAAATGTGGTATGTACATACAGTGGGATCTTATTTAGTCTTAAAAGGGAAGGGAACTCTAACACATGCTACAATATGAATAAACCTTGTAGACATTATGCTAAGTTAAGCCAGTCATAAAAAGACAACTACTGTGTGTAATTCCATTTGTATGAATTTTGTGGAGTAGTCAAATTCACAGAGACAGAAAGTAGGGTGGTGGTTTTCAGGGGCTAGGAAGAGAGAGAAATGGGGAGTTACTGTTTAATGGGTATGGAGTTTCAGTTTCTCAGGATAAAAAGGGACTTACAGATTAGTTGGCCAACAATGTGAATATACTTAACACTACTGAATTGTATAGTTAAAAATGGTTATGATTAAAAATTTTATGTTATGTGTATTTAATAATAATTTAAAATAAAAAAGCAAGGGAGAGGGAAGAGAGGGAAAGAGAATAATGTTCCAATAACCATAATGAAAAGGTGTAACTAGATACCCTAGAGTCATTTAAATGATCAGTGTTTTTATAAACATTAACAATTTTGAAAATTAGATGATAGGTGTAGGATTTATGCTAGGGAAAATACATCTTTTCAAAACAGACACAAGGAAATATTGAAAATCTAAGTATCCCTATACAGCCACTGCTCACTTAATGACCTACCTGAGTAATGACTACTCAGATTTATGACCATTTCTCCAACACGAGGAACACCCTTTCTCACTCTTTGTCTTGTTCCTGCAGTAGGTCATCATTCACTACACGAAGCACTCACAACCACATGAGACTACATATTTTGTTTATAAGTGTGGTGTCGTGTGATATCTATTGAAAATTAGATACTGTATGGTTATCACCACATCATAAGACATCACCTTTAAGCTTCTTGCTTATTAACCAATTCACTTAATGACCTAGTCATAGGAATGGAACTTGGTTGTGAAGTGAGGAGTGCCTGTATCTATTTAAAAAACTGAATCTGAAATTTAAAGGAAAATTATAAACCTTCAAGATCAAATGGCTTCACCAGTGAGGTTTTTCCAGACATCTAAGGAAGAAATGAATTAATCACACAAAAACTCTTCCAGAAAATAAAAAAGAGACACTTTCCCATTAATTTTCTAAGTCCAATAAAACCTTAAACCAAAAATTGACAAGAAGATTACAAAAGAACAAACAAAAAAATGGGGGGGGGGAGTGGGAGGTAGACTAATCTCTCTTATGAACTAGAAAAAATATACTGGGGGGAGTAGGGATGGGGAATCAAACATACGGTGATGGAAAGTGAGCTGATTTTGGGTGGTGAGCACATAATGCGATGTATAGACAATGTGATGCATAATTGTACAAGTGGAAACAATGTAATTGATATCAATTAATGTCACCCCAATAAATTTAACAACAACAAAAAAAATGAAACAAAACATTAGTGACTCTAATGATTTATAAATTGATTCTAAAATGCCTATTAAGAAACCAAGTTAGAGATATCACCAAGATGGCAGCTTGAGAAGAGCTCCTGAAATCTCTCCTGGAAAGATAATAATTTAAACAACTAAAATCCAACCAGAGAATCCCTAAGCAACATACAGCATCAGCTGAGGAACCTACTCATCACAAGAAAACACCTAAAGCTGGAGAAACAGAGGTGAGTGAGAGAAAAAGAAAGGGAGCCATGTGGGAACAGGCCACATACTAAGGTGACCAGACATCCTGCTTTTGGTGGGACAGTCCTGATTTTTAACAATTTGTCCCGCGTCCTGCGGCGTTTTAAAAAAGTCCTGATTTTTGGAAAGAATGCATGACAAGCTAGGGAACGGTGGGAGATAGACCAAATTTTTAATCAAGAACCCCCTCCCCGCCGGTCAATGGTGTCCCGCTTTACCAATGTTAAAATCTGGTCACCTTACACATAGCACGACCCAGAGACCCGCCCAGTGACCAGCCCAGAGGTTGACCCGAGTGTAGCAGAGGAGAGACTGACTGAGGTGAGAGCGTGGGGGCGTGGGTCGAGGTGCAGAACAACTCTTGGCAGGTTGAAGGCCTGGAAGAGACAGAGGCGTAGGCGCAGATGCCAGAACGTGGGGTGGATGGAGAAAGCAGGCATGGCTGACGGTGGCGAGAGGCCCCGGTGTGAGTTCAGGGGGGAGGAGCTGGGGCGCAGTGAGGGTGGTTAGAGTGCAGGGCAAGAGGCGGGAGCAAGGCCCCAGCAGCAGCCAGAGATCAGTGCAAGTGACAGAGTGAAGATCTGGCTGCCAGCATGAAGATCTGGCTGCCAGCGCTGGAGTCGGGCAGCTGGAGCTAGGGGCCCTTGGAGCATGAGGCTGGGAACTGGAGCCAGAGGCAGGTGTTTCAGTGGCTGGAGCACCAACACTGGAAGTGTGTTGTCGGCTGAGGCGCAGACTGGCCCTCAATGAGATGGGGCCCCAACCGGAGCACTGCGTGGCCTTGGACACGGAGCCTGGCTGCTTCCCCTTGCTGTCTCCCAGGGCTCGCCCTGCAGGCTTCACCCATGGCCTGCCTTTGGTGAGCTGCTGCTGGGAAGCCGCCATTACCCTGTAACACTATCAGGTCTGCACCTTTCCCAAGAAACCCCACCACCACTCTTCCTGCTAAAGCCAGCAGAGGGAAGCTGCCATTACCCTGTGACACAAACAGTCCTATGCCTTTCTGAATAAGCCCCACTCCACCTTTCCTGGTGATGCCAGCAGAGGGACCTCGGTGTGGCAGCTTCTGACAGCAGTGGGACCTCGGAGGCATAGAATACCATAGCCCACCATACCTTCCCAAAGAGGAGGCATACAGAGACTAGGGTGATTGAGTCAAAGAGAAGCCTACCTTCTAGGAAGTCTCCCAGTGGGAGAAAACCAAATAAAAAGGAGAAAAAAATATTAGACACTAACATCAGTTAGAAAGTAAAAGAGAGATACCTTCACACCTATCAGGGAAAAAGTCCTCAAGTCCAGGAAATAAAACACTCCAACAGTGATGAATACTGCTTTGAACAAAGGAGCTCAAAAAGAAAAAAATCTCTAGAAAAGGAACTTGAAGATATGGAATTATATGAGCTAAATGATGGAGAATTGAAGGCTGCAATTATAAAAACACCCAAAGAGATCAATGAAACCTGGTAGAGTACACAAAAGGAGCTAAGTGATCTCAGAAAGTAAACTGAATCTATAAAAATGATGCAAATAGAAATTCTGGAGTTAAACAACACAATAAAATAAATGAAAAAGGAAATAGCTAGCATAGGAAGCAGAGCTGACCAGATGGACAAAAGAATTAGTAAAATTGAAGATGAAAATTTGGAGATGTCACAGAGGGAAGAACAGAGAGACCTAAAAGCTAAAAGAAATGAAAGCTATCTATAAGAACTATCTGACTTCATTAGAAAAAATAATAAGAGTATAATAGGCATTCCAGAGAGAACGGAGAACGAGATGGGCACAGATAATTTATTCAGACAAATAGTAGATGAGAACTTCCTAAATCTATGGCAAAACTGGAACCTCAAATTCAAGAAGTAAACAGGACCCCTAGATACTTGAATCCTAACAGACCCTCTCCAAGGCACAATATACTGAAGTTATCAAAGGTCAAAGACAAAGAAAGAATCCTCATGGCAGCCAGGAAAAAGAACACCGTAACCTATAAAGGAAAGCTCATCAGACTATTATCAGATTTCTCAACAGAAACTCTACAAGCCAGAAGGGAATGGAACAAAGTATTCAAAATATTAAAGGAGAAAAATTACCAGGCAAGAATCCTGTGTCCAGCAAAGTTATGAAGGAAGATATATATAAAAGATATAAAAGTTATAAAAGATATAAAGGAAGAATAAAGACCTTTCAGACATACAAAAACTGAAAGAATTCTCCAGCACAAGCCCAGCATTTAAAGAAATACTGAAAGAGGCTATTGGACCACCTGAAACAAAAAGTAAAAGTAAATAGGGACAAACTGGAACAACAAAAAATATAAAAAGGGGAGGAAGTAAAGACTTAAGTTTTGAAAGAGAATGGAGAAACAATCTGAAGAAAAAGAATCACTGCATATATGAAACTTTCCTTTAAAGTTCATGGTAACCACTGAAAAAGATCTTGGAACTGGAAAAATAATGATAAAAAAAGAGAATACAGAAAAAACAGCCATAAACATCATCAAATGAAAATAACTGATGGGAATAAAAAAGCAAAGAAGAAATAAAAAAAAAAAAAAAAAAAAAAAAAAAAAAAAAAAAAAAAAAAAAAAAAAAAAAAAAAAAAAAAAAAAAAAAAAAAAAAAAAAAGAGCTACCAGAAAAAAAAAAAGATAAAATGGCTATAGGAAATTCTCATATATCAATCATCACCCTAAATGTAAATAGACTGAACTTACCAATAAAAAGAAACAGAGTAGCAAACTGGATTAAAGAAAATAAACCAACCTTATGCTGTCTATAAGACACACACCTCAGCTACAAGGACAAACACAGAATCAAGATGAAAGGGTGGAAAAAAAATACTCCAAGCAAATGGCACCCAGAGAAAAGCAGGTGTTGCCATACTTACATCTGACAAAGCAGACTTCAGGATCAAAATGATAATAAGAGACAAAAATGGACATTTCATAATGATAAAGGAGACAATAGAACAAGAAGATAATACACTTATCAATATATATGCCCCCAACCAAGAAGCACCAAAATTTACAATGCAACTACTAACAGATGTAAAAGGAGAAACTGACAAAAACACAATTATAGTAGGGGACTTAAACACCCCATTGACAGCCATGGACAGATCATCCAAACAGAAAATAAATAAATAAATATCAGCTTTAAATGATAGATTATAGCAACTGGACATAATTGACATTTACAGAACGATTCATCCTAAAACACATGACTATACATTCTTTTCTGGTGGACATGCAATGTTTTCAAGGATTGACCACATGCTGGGACACAAAGCTAGCCTCAGCAAATTTAAGGAGAACACAATCATACCAAGTGTATTCTCCCATCACAAAGCTTTGAAATTGGAGATCAACTACAAAAAGAAAGCAGGGAAAACCACATATACATGTAGATTAAACATATTATTAAAAAATGACTGGATCAAAGAAGAAATAAAAGAAGAGATTGAAAAATACATAGAAACAAATGACAACAAAAACAAAACATAACAAAATTACTGAGATGCAGCAAAACCAGTAATAAGAAGGAAATTTATATCACTTAAGGCCTTTCTCAAGAAACAAAAAAATCACAAGTAAACAACCTAATATCTCATATTCAAGAACTAGAAAAAGAAGAACAAAAAACATTCAAAGCCAGCAGAAGAATGGAAATAATAAAAATTAAAACAGAACTAAATAAAATAGAGAGTAAAAAAACAATAGAAAAAAATTAATGCAACAAAGAGCTGGTTCTTTGAAAAAATTAATAAAATTGACAAACCCCTGTCTAGGCTTACCAAGGGAAAAAGAGAAAACACACAAATAATCAGAATTAGAAACAAAAAAGGGGCAATTTCAACTCATACCACAAAATACAAAAGATCATATAAACATACCGTGAAGCACTGTATGTCGCTAAAATTTGCAACCTAGAAGAAATGGACCAGTTTTTAGAAACATATAGTTTACCTAGACTGAATGAAGAACTGGATAATCTAAACAGACAAGTCAACAGCAAGGAAATTGAAACAATCATCCAAAACCTTCCCAAATGCAAGAGTCCAGGACCAGATGGTCTCACTAACTAGTTTACCAGGCATTCAAAGAAAAACTAACACCTATCCTCCTCAAACTTTTCCAAGACATTGCAGAAGAGGCAATACTTTCCAATTCATTCTATGAAGCCAACATTACTCTAACGCCAAAGCCAGGAAAGGACATCACAAAAAGAAAACCATAGACCAGGGATTCCCAACCCCGTGCCCACGGGTGCCATGGCGCCCGTGGCCAGATTTGTGTGCACCTGCCATTATTTGACTGCATCAGAAGTTTTTCACAAACACTAAGTAAAACTATAATTTATTTTTATACATTTGTTAGAATTTTAAAATATTGTTTGAGTATCTACACAGGTTTATTATATTCGTTGGTATGTTTGCGATATCGTATGTATAAGTTTTCCCCTAGCTTTCGCCTTTGTACATGTCATGTCTTGTTTAGCCGCTGCACTCTTTAAACTCTCCTCCACCCAACCGAGAGACGCGAAGTTGCCATTTTGATTGCAGTTGCTGGACTGATCGGGTCGTGACGGTTAGCTAGGATCACAGTGTTTAGATATATTCGATTTTAAATGAACTAAAAGCGAGGTAGGTAATTTATTATTATGCTGGCAATTTGATATGATATTGTAGTTCTATAACTATTTTTAGTTTTATTTTTTTAGTCCTAAAATGAGTGGACCAAATAAGACAAAACGAACCTATAATTTTAACACAGACTGGGAGATATCATATTGTTTCATTAATTTAAAAGGTAAATGTGTTTGCCTGTTGTGTGGCAGTAGTATTGCAGTGCCGAAAAAACATAATGTTGAACGTCACTTT